>OX328124.1:100057497-100369997 GCA_946811695.1 Gonocerus acuteangulatus | reverse complement strand
ACTGATTAGTGAGCTTAGTTCTAATATAGGAGACAGGAGTAAGTTATACGCCACAAGGAAATAGAGAAACTACCAGGATAAGAAGGAAGTGCCCCTAGGTGGCGTAAGAACTCAGTATTTTGAGAAAACATAGCATCCTTGTCATTTCGCACCACCGCGTGAGTCTTACGCAATAGCATCGAATGAACAAAAGTAAAAATGCGATAATTTTTTCCAACTTTTAATCCAATATTATAGAACCAAAAGAGACAATCATATTTGAGCAAGTGACAGGTCGCACATGCTCTCTAAACGAAGGTAATTTCGATTCAACACATCATTATTGGGGTCTCCCGTGGTCTAGTGGCTAGCGCTTTGGCTTCACAAGCGGGAGATGGTGGGTTCGATCTCCACTGGCGGCCGGAATTTTCTCATCCCATGGCTCGTTGGGAAAATGCCTCGCTGCACCCTGGATGTCAGGATGAACTACAAATACATTTTGATTATAAAAGGCATTGAAGAAGGTTGGTTACATTCATGTTTTCGTTAATAACTTCGCGTAATTTGCTTGCATTAATATCTTTAAACAACATATTTTTGTTAATATGTTTATCTAACATTATAAACAGTATTCAATTTCGTTAAAAATAAAAACTTATTTTCTGATATATTTTAATTCAATAAAAATTATACATTACAAATATACAGATATTTCCAACTTTGGACCGCCTGTGTTATTTCGTTAAGAAAACGTCATACGACAAACAAATAATGACGTTCTTTAAACATTGATAAATTCATAAGGCGCGGATAGGGTTTATACTGTTTCGTGCTTATCGTGGATCGTTATTTCTTCCTCATAGTCGGAGAGCTGGTTACGCAATTTTCATGAAGTGTTTTGTGCACCTTGAAGTTTTGCTATAGTGCATCTCTTGGGTAGATAAGAAGGTAAATATGTGTTCGCTAGAACACCGTGGATCACCAGGTACTGCGTATAGGGGAAGGTGCAAAAAAATATCGCCCAGAAATAGTGTTTTATTCAGAAGCCAACTATCTTTAATGTAAAATTAAGGCATTTTTACAGTGAATAATGAATAAGGCAGACACTTTTAATAGGATTAAAATGTAAATAAAAGAATACCCAAAGTATTTTTTTTTTAATACTAAATAAGTGTTTTATTCACGCTGTGATTTAAACTGCGTCTCCAATAGACATAATTGAGCAGAATAACAAAAGGGCAGACACTTTTTGTGGGCTTTAATTATCAGGAAACATGAAAATAAATATTGCCTATGATAGACTGGAATGCACTGCTTGTAACCGTAAGAGTGAATGAGAGCAACGCGCAGTTTTGGTTATTCTCTGCGCTCTCATTGGTTCTTGCTCACATGATCTTGTTCAGCTGTCGCAGTTTCAATGGCAGCTAAATAAAACACTCATTTATTATTAGAAAAAACTCAACTTAGTTTTTTTTTTTTTTTTTTTTTTCTATTACATGTTATCCTCCTGAAAAATTGTCTGCCTTATTTATGTTTCATTTCAAAAATTGCCTCATTTTATCATTAAAGATAGTTGGCTTCTGAATAAAACTCTATTTTTGGGTAATATTTTTTTGCCCCTTTCCCTTGTACCTGATATTCCAAGTCTAGCCAACACATATTTACTTTCTTATCTACCCAAGAGGTACATTATAGCAAAATTTTACGGCGCATAAGAGAATTCACGAAACGTGCGAGTGAAATATCACTCTGATTTAGAACAAGAGTATGAAGTTTTAGAACAGCCATTGAAGATTTCCAACAAAAAAAAAATCTAAGGATCTGAACTAAAGCTCTTTCATAGTTCGAACTCTATATTATCGATTTTACTTAGTAAAGAGTTTTCGAAGGAACTTCTGTTTGTACTAGTCTTAGCGGAATAATTTATTCTAGGAACTTGTATACCTATAGAAGGCTTAGCCACAAGCCCACAATATAGTTTTACTTGGTTTCTCAACTATTCTAATAATTATTCCACGGGAGCAAAGTTGTAAATATTGGACGAGAAGTTTATTTTTCCTTCACAATATTTATTTTGTAGTTTTTAACAGTAACAGGGGAATCGAGCCCCAAACAAGTTATATTTTAAACTAATTATTGATTAACTTTAAATATACTAATATTTTATCTGTTTCACCTATCTATAATGCCTATTTATGTATCTAAACTACTTTTAATGATATTACGGGTTGATGTTAACTTTGTATAATAATATCCTCAGCATTATCTTTACATTATTGGTTATTTCTATTTCGGATTTAATTGAGGTCTAGTACATATATATTCAAATATGGTATGATCTAAATGGAATATTTTACCAAAAATCATTAAATAATTTTATAATTTAAAATTCTAATGTTTTTGTCCTGTTTTTTAATGACACTAATCACGTCATAGATATCTATAGTGACATTTACCTCTTTTTTTATTAAGATAATTAGATAATTATTCAGTTTTTCCTTAATTGACAGCCCATTATGACTAGCAATGAAGCAGAAACGAGGATTTTGTCTAGTCGTTATCTCTACGGACAATGGCTCTTCACAATTAATGATTTTCAAATATATTAATTTGCATATCAGCCTTCATAATTATTTTAGCAAATTAATTTTCTCATTTTAGGAGCAATTAAATAAATATCGCGTAGGGATGCCTGTACTTTTTTTTTTGAGATAGTAAATTTAATTAAATAAATACTTCTTTCTTATTCTTCCTCTCCTTGGCATATGTCCAACACCCTACAGTTTTCTGAACCATGATTTATTTACGGAATTATTACCGGCTTTTTCAGGTGGTGCGTTATGATGTTTTATTGACAGCATAAGTCCAACATTATTTACATTTATCCCTGAATTTTAACTTTATACACTCCACAAAAGGTCAAACATCAAATATTTATATTTAAACCCTATGGATTTATTGAGGTCTTTGGAGGAGGTTATGACCCTTTGTAGAGTGTATAAAGTTAAAATTGACGGATAAATGTAAATATTATTAAACCTATGCTGCCAATAAAACCTACTCCAAAGAACCCAATATATCCATAGTGTTTAAATATAAATATTTAATGTGTGAGGACTGCAGATGTTTCTTTTCTTTTTTTTTTTATTTCTGGACTAATGTCTTTTCTTCAGAAATAGAATAGTATTTCCTGACATTTCGCATTCACGAGGAAAAGACAGCAGTACAGAAAGACTCTTTATGATCAATAAAGAGTTCTGGACGTCTTTTGGAGTTATAGGTTTTTATATTTTTTGTTATCATCGAGATATTAATACCACAGCTAGAGTCCTGGCAAATGCTTTTGGATGATCCGGCTGGGAAGCTATATGTACTCATTACATTATGCTATAACATAAATTAAATAAAGTTCTGTGGCTAGCGCGCTGTATTCTCATGCGGGAGATTCAAGTCCCGCTTATTGATGTGCTTGCTTAAGAAATTCCCTGCAGACGTAGCCCGACATTAATGGTATGGGAGGCGATGTGGCGTAAAAATAAACAAAAAAAAAATCAATTAGGCACAAAATGCAACAATATTATGTCAGTTTCCAACAATCTAAATCAAAAAGGAAACAAACATCCATGATTGAAATATTAAAAAGAAAAAAAAAACATATTAGACTAACTAATTATTAAAGTAAAGAATCGTGGGATGGAGATTTCTGTGAATTTTATCAGTTGAAATCTCCCTAACTATTGGCAATGCTAAATACTAGATACTAAATAAAGTCAATAAAAAAAAACTGCTATTAAGTAGCGAAATAAATAGAAAAAAAATCATCTATATAGTGTTTGCAAAATAGAAGGTGGTACATGAGAAAAAAATAGAACGGATGACTTTAAAGCATAAAGGAGAAATATCAACTCCGATTCCCTCCACAATATATTTCCGATCTCTGTATAAATATTATCGGTTTATTGACAACAAATTGATTCCCATCTGTCATCCCTTGGCCCCCTATCGAAAAGGTTCCTAAAACACCAATCCCTCGCCAAACGTTGTCCGACCACAGATATCCTTCGATCTGCGGACTCACTCCTTATAATCTGAGACAATGTTTCTGAAAATTATTTGATGAACCACCTGTTTTAGAAAACTTCAATATTAAACGCCACCAAAAATTCGTTCTCTCAATTGTTTGGAGACAACCTATTAATGTGTGAAATTTCTGGCCAGTGATATTCAACGCGTACTCAATTCAAGACCGAACATGTACTGACTTTGTAAAATTGCCGAACATTGAAATATCACGAACAGAAACTATATATATACGAACGAGACAATATATTTTAAACTTGTTTTACATTTATCCGGGGGCGAGGTTAGCTCAGTGGTAGAGCACTCGACTGATGAACTGGAGGACGAGGTTCAAAACCCGAGCGCGCACTAAAGATTTTTTCTACTAGTACCGTCGTTCGAGGGTTGGATTTGGGGTCCCAGATCGTCCCTAGGCCAACCCAGCCTTTAATTAATTTATCAATGGGTACCTTGGTGCTAATGACTCTAGCAGTCGAAGCAACAAGGGAAAAATCAGGCGGCCGGAGCATAGTATTGACCAAACTATCTCCCTTGTATGCTGAATGGACAAGAATCAGATACCTCTACCGTATCTGCCTCTCTAGCCCTTGTGGCTTTTTTTTTTTTTTTTACATTTATCCATCCCGTTATACTTTCCACCGCCTACTGATTTTTATTTAGGGCCCTCTAATATTGGTTAAAGCTTTAACCTAACCCCCTCTAACCATGGGAGTATATAGAAAATAATTTCAGAGGGGGAGGGAAAATTTGGTGTATGTAATGCCAACAATTTAGATCTTGGAAGAGTTTTAGCCATCTTAAACGCTATTACACCCAAAATAGAGTATGTTTTATGAACTAAATGATCTTATTTAATTTATTTTAAGGGTTTTATGAAATTTTTACCGATCAAATCAAAAATTTCGGTCAAATTCAAAAATATATACGCGCCTCCAACCCCTTGAGAAAGCCTTAGTGCCCACTGGGGGTGGGGGTACTGCGCATATTCAGAATCTATGGTCTAAGACAGTGGTTCCCAGCCTTTTTTTTATTAGGGACCACCAAGAGGGGCTACTCATGTGTCGCGGCCCACAATTAAAAAAAAAAAATATGGCAATGAATTCTAAGATTTTCGTGATTGTACTAAATTAAATTAAGCAACTATGCTGGGATTCATCAAGTATATTTTGAAATTTTCTGACGTTTCCAACACTTAGTAGTGTCTGTGGTCCAAGCAGTTCTTTCAAATAAAAAAAATGAATAAATAAATAAAGAACGAATGAAACCATTTTTATGGCGATATCTGTAACCATTTTCGAGAAAAGTTAAAAAATAGTTGTTGAATAAAGGCTTTGATTTTGATACTTAGAATCATGGGATTTAGTCGAAATATTGTCTGCATGTTTGTAATTCATGCAAACTAAGATGTTTTAATTTTGGTTAAGTTTGGAGCTAACGAAGGATTAGAACAAAATATTTTATGAACATGAAATTATGTTTTAAGTAATCAAACGTCATACTCTATCTTAAAAAAAAGGGGGTTCAAGTTAAAAAAAAAATAACAGAAATGCGGAAGAATTGATATAAAATATCATTATTAAGATCAATTTTTTGTTAAGACACTCGGAGAAAATGAGCGATAAACTCGTAAATTGTACAAGGAGCGACAGGGAGAGGGAGGATTAAGCTCAACTTGAAGAAGTTTCATAGAACCAATCAAGCCAAATAGTTGAAGCGTCAAGAGCAGGTAGTCATAGAGCAGTCTCTACTAGAGCAAGATCCTCGGATATATCTTCCCTAGATCCTCTGCTTCTGTGTAATTAATCAAGTTTAATATAGCTCTAAGAGTTCGAGGAGGGAGTCCGTCAGGGATTGAGAAGCGGGCTATTTCTACAACAATTCTAGAACGAATCTAATGAGTTTATTCTGATGACTCACTGTAAACCGGATTTATATTGATAACTTACAACTTTCCTTGAATGCAAGATAACAAATATTTAATAATGTAAAGAAATAAACAATAATGTAATATAAAAATATATACAAAATGTATGTATTTACTGCTTGCTTGGATTCATTATTCATTTGGAGGATTTTATAATGAATCCAAAAGTATTAACATTCTAGAACTAAGATTAACAGAGAATCTCAAAGATTTATACCAATTTTAGCTGTACTAATATGACCCCATTTTACGGTACAAGGTTTGATTTGAATAGAAATTCAACCAATTAAACTAAAACCAATAAATTGCAAACGGATTTTTCTGATTTGTACGTGGACCTAACAAATGAATTCGGTTTAGGGTTTTTTAAAGTGTATTCGGCTTACATTTTGAAAGAAATGTATTTGGTACACATTTTGTATGAAATGTACTTAATATACATTTTATATGAAACGTATTCAGTAAACACTTTATATAAAATGTATTGAGTATGCATTTTATATGAAATGTATTCAGTATATATTTTATATAAAATGCATTCAGCACACATTTTATATGAAATGCGTTCAGAACACATTTTATACGAAATGCATTCAGAACACATTTTATACGAAATGTATTCAGTAAACATTTTATATAAAATGTATTCAGTATGCATTTTATATGAAATGTATTCAGTATACATTTATATGAAATGCATTCAGTATACATTTTATATCAAATGCATTCAGGACACATTTTATATGAAATGTATTCAGTAAACATTTTATATAAAATGTATTCAGTATGCATTTTATATGAAATGTATTCAGTATACATTTTATATGAAATGCATTCAGAATACATTTTGTATGAAATGAATTCAGAACACATTTTATATAAAATGTATTCAGTAAACATTATATATAAAATGTATTCAGTATGCATTTTATATGAAATGTATTCAGCATACATTTTATATGAAATGTATTCAGAACACATTTTATAAGAAAAGTATTCAGTAAACATTTTATATAAAATTTATTCAGTATGCATTTTATATGAAATGTATTCAGAATACATTTTATATGAAATGCATTCAGTATACATTTTGAAAGAAATGCGTTTAAAGGTGTGTTCAATTCGGGCCTAAAGACGTGCGTCGATTCCCACACGCAGTGATGGCTTCCTTTTAAATTAAAAGAAAAAAAAATTGAAAGACGTTATTCTGATATCCTGACGACTAGAAAAGGGACGTAACCTATAGAAACCCCTTTCCAGAAATCGCAGTGACGTATAAAATTTAACGTTAGAATTTCATATTCGGATTGCTAATCACTTGCATTTTAACATTTAGGACGATCAAGATTTTTCAAATGTTCACTTCCAATCTACTATATATTTGTCAAATACCACTCACTCATCTATCAACGGCCAGCCCAAACCGCTCGACAGAAAATTTTGAAAATTTGCATGGGCACTCCCTATATGGGAGTGTCCATGCTCCCTATATAACGTAGGCGCTCGCTAAGAAAGGATTTTTTAATATTCGTATTTTTAAGCATTTTTAGGGGGGTTTAAAGTTTGAGTTGGTTAGAGAAGGCAAGCCTAGGCAGCCTGCGTTGCTAGGACGATAAAGAACAGCTGTTACCTTACATTATCTATCTCATAGTTTTATTTCTAATTGAGGTTAATTTCAACTATGATGGCAGACCTTGAATTACTAGAAATTAACTGTCCCTCATAGAGTTTTAATTGCGTTTCTTTTCTGCCTGTCCCCGTCAGATAGGCTTGCCATATTTTTGGAGAGTTAAACCGGGACACATTAATATGGGATGGGCATACCAAGGGGGGGGGGGATAAAAAGAGTACAAATTATAAGCAAAATGGTTGGTGAGTTTTAAGCCTAGCAACTAACGGGAAGGGGGAATCCTAAACTGATAGTCTACCCTAACCTTAAAAATAAGAACGGAACTTTTTTTGCTACTTGATTTTCTTAAAACAATCTCTCAGCCAAATAGTAGTGTCTGGCAGCTGGCAGCGCTGTGCAGGTAGTTCCAGCGTTTTACAGTTAGATTACTTCTGATTTCTTTGACACTGTGAGCAGTAGTAACAATGTTAATTGTAGAAAAGCAACCGATTTAAAAAAGATTCTTATAAACATGAATTCATTACTTTTTACATCTTACAGCCTTTTCCGGGACATTGATAAAACCGGGCGGGACACCGAAACAATTGCAAAATACCGGGACAGTCCCGGTCAAACCGTGATCTATGGCATATCCTTAGGTTTTCCAGGCGAGGTAATAATATCCGGAACCCTTGCACAGCCTCCTTGCCTATAACCTTGGTAATACTCGTAAATATATTGGGTGTTACCATATGACATAAACTTTTAAATTTTAACGCCCATTGAATAAAATATAGTATGACGGGAACCGTGCTGTAATAAACTGCACAGAATTGTATAGTAACGTAATTTTAATAAAACATTATTTAACGCAATAAAATAACTACTTATCTGCCGTGACGAAGCACGGGTATTCAGCTAGTTCATAATATATTGCAGTGTCTTCATATTAACTATCAAAATTTATTTTTTTAAAATAATGTTTAGTTCCACAATTAGTGTGTCGACAGTTAGTGAAAACTATAGTGAAGTTTATATCAGCTATTTTAAAACAAGAAGGCAGGTCTATGTTGATTTTACATTCTCAATAAAACATAATTATATACAGAGAAAGGACCCATTTTATTCGGTTCAATATATTCCATGGATTCTCTGTAGCACTCAGATAATCAAGTACAAACATAGATTGACATTGAAATGAATCTCATTCGAACATCTACCAAATCTATAGACGATATTTCTGCCTGAATGTGCGCAAATGATGCCAGCGGATGTTTAGAATTGATTGGATAGATCCAAGAAGTGGATATATCTTTTCCCGAATTGGATTGTAGAGTCAAAGCACGCTTCAGGTTTCACACACCGATAGCTACCTCTTATCCTCATAGAATCCACAAGATAGTTCAGATTTCAATTCCACTTGTGTACAATAATTCAGCAGGCAACGGCTTACTTCATCAAAATCATAGAAAAAAATAAATAACATTCTTATAATGAAATCTAGGATTATTTAAACAAAAACTAAGAATTAGTTCTTCTTCAAAGGCAATCAATTTCGGTATAATGATGAACATTAAAAAATGTACTATACATTCTTTTTATAAGTCATGTTTGTGGGTGATAGACAAATTTATATGATAAATATTGTAGACGATCATTGTCTGGCAGACAATTACAATTATACTTCTTTCTAGTTCTGCTAAAACGTCTTTAGCATTGTAGCATAGGTAGGTCAAAATGACTATGATTATTTTTGGAAAATTTTAAAATAGTGTAAATGAAACACAATTCAAAATTTATTCAATGATATATTTTTATTCACCATCTACAAAATCTTATCATCTTAAAGGTAGTTTTAGCACTTTCCTCCGAAGGAAAGTAGCTATTGAGGTTGCACTCATGATGGAATTTTTGAAAAATTTCTTTGAATCTTTATCGATCCTACCTAGCAGACACCGAAAATGACCCCAGTTAAAATTTATATATATATATATATATATATATATATATATATATATAGTTATATAAGTGTCCGTTAACACGATACAGGCCAGAGTTTTTGTTTTTTCGCCTCGAAACTTGGTACGTAGTATTCCCCCATCAAACGATTGAACGAGTTCGTTAACCAACAAAATCGGTTCATCCGGAGGAGGGGTTTACTGCGGAGCCAAAGTAGTTATTTGTCAATACCAGCCATAATTTTTGTTAAATTTCAACGAAACTTGATATTTGTTGTGGTCAACCGAAGAGAAAAATTGGTTAAAAAAATAAACTAAATCGGTTGACTAGAAGGGGGGGTTTACTCCGGACAGAAATTACTAATTTCCTTATACCGGTCGTCATTTCTGTTGTATTGTTACGAAACTCTCTATAAAGAATTGTAGTGAAAATGTACTAAATCGGTCTATTGGACATAGGTTCGCGAAACTCATCAAGATTAATAGATGAATATGTGTATTTATTACGTAGTGTAGTACCACGCATACACAAAACTCTGGAAGGAAATTAATTACAAAATTAACAATTGAAACAGCTGCTCATAAAAAATGCAAAAGAGTAGAACAATTTAGGTTTTTATTTTATTTATCTATATATATTTATTTATCTATATGGTTCGATTCCCACTAGGGGTGGTGGCTTTTCTTTCGAAAAAAGAAAAGGCATCACCTCTATCCTGGCTAGAAAAGGGTTGTAACCTATAGATAAAGCGTCCTAAAATTCGTAGTTAATAATAAATGGACGTTAAAATTTAAATAAATTAAATTTATCTATATAGGTTATTTTAAGCAAATTATCCAGGAATGCACTCGACACTACTCAATTCTGAGGAAAGTGCTTAGTTATGCAGCTCCTGCGTGACGGACTCTTTAAGTTTCAATGGTGTATAAAGACTCTGGTTTTGATGCAAAAAGAAATTTGAAAGTACATTTTGTTCATCCTGTCTAGAATTTAACTTTTTTGCTAGTAAAAAAATTCCAAAGCCCGAAATAACTGAAAATCTCTCGAGGCAAGGTCCACAGGGAGTAAACAGGACTTGGCAAAACTCTCAAATTCAATAATGTTTTGTAGAGTTGTTCGATTCTTTGTAAGCACTCTAGCATTAACATGATTTAGCAACACTTTCTTGACATTCACCCTTCCGGGGCGGGTTTTAATTCATGATCTAAATCCATCGCGTCTGCCATCTAATCTACTGATAATTGTGGTTCTGGCTCTACAAGGTTTTTATCAACGTCGTTATTAAAATTAACATGACGGGCTTTTCATACATGCTGCATTCTCTAACTTTTAATTTTTTAAATAATTTCTTTGGAATCCTTAAACTGATAATATGTTCTCGATGTTCCCTATTAATTTGTATTACTCCAGATCTGGCAGAATCGCCACACGAAAAAAAAAATGTAACACAGCACAATTGTATTGATTATGGATATTTCAATGGCAGCTGAAGCACAACTCCCTGTAGAGCCTTGCATGGTTTCCCCTGTTAAAGCATTTTTACAAGGAGCGGTGTCGCGGTGGTTCTGGGCTCGGACGGCCCCAGAACCACCACTCGGTTCCCTTTCCGCTGTATGGGCTGGAGCTCAACGATTTTTTGTTTTAATTATTTTTTTTTCTTGAATTCAATTATTCATTTTCCATGTAATAAAATTAAAACAATACCATCCTTCCTTTCTTTGGGTGCCGATGACCTCCGGAAGTTGAATACACCCTTCAAACGATAAAAACAAAAAATGACAGCTGATGCAAAAAAAAAAAAAATGAGAGAATAGAACCCTGTAGGCTACCTAAATTGATGCTTTATGGTGCACCGGGGGGCAGAAGAAAGAGAGGCAGACCAAGACAGAGGTGGCTTGATGACCTGGAGGGGGACTTGCGGACTCTAGGGATCCAAAATTGTAGGAACCTAGCAGCAAACCACGATGAATGGAGCAGGATGGTGGCAGAGGCCCAGGTCCTACATGGACTATAGCACCCAACAGTGAGTGAGTGAGATACGCACAGACACGGACTTCTATTATTTCACACTCAAAATGGCTACTAATATCCGATGTTTAAGGACAAAATTGGAGATAGACTAATACATTAGTCAAGAGAAGGAAGTGTCGAAAAGTTCAAAATCTTATTGTTCTAGTAGTGAATCCCATGCATGTTTTACTACGCACGAACGTATTGGCTAACCTATAATCATGACGGCTCGTACCTATCATCATGATGAATACATGATGATTACGATTGTTTGTTATGAGTTCAATGCCATGGCCCCAAGCAACATCATGCAAGAACCGCCTAAGGTTCATACCAAAAGGACTGTAACACAGTCGTAGGTTTAATGAAAAGAAAGGCACCGCCCTTAAAAGGCTCTAGACTCCTCTAATTACAGGAAAGGTAGCGACTTGAATTAATGAGGAACTGCCTTTCTTCCGCCCTACATGATTCCAGCATCTATCATCCTCCACCTTCTCTAGCAGACTAATTTAGTCTTTCTTGTTGCTCCTTGTCTACGAAAAAAAGAATCTACACGAAACAGCACTCTATTTCATTAGCTCAACCCTCAAAAGTAGACATGAGTATACTCCCATTTATATTTGTCATTTTTACAAAGTATCTGCCCAAATAAGTCTGAAGAAAAGCGTCGAAACATTTTAATAAAGCTTTCTCAGTCATATATAAGTCCAACTCGCAGGAACTGCGTCATCTTAGCGCGTTTCCCTTATTATCTCAAGTGCTATTTGGCAAGCTTACAATAGAAACAGTTAATATTCTGTTTGAATCTGTAGTAAAAATTTTAAACACACGTAAAAACGTAAAATGAACGAGAAATGGTTAGGCACCAAAATATGAAACTGACAGTATCCTTAGCAACAATCGCTCTGTCAAAAAATAGATAAGAACAGTATGATAGAACTTTAATAAGCATTCGAAAAAAAATGCTTTACATTTACTAAGATTCAACAACCCGTTTTAAAAATAGAAGCAGCTAATATTATGTTTTTGCCACTTTCGATCTTACCGCCTTTGTGGACAACTAAATACTCCCACCAATCACATTTTGAAGAAAAGTGAGATTTTATGCACTCAACTGGAAACAACAATTGGAAACCAATCTGGATCAACTTTAAGCAAAAATTACTCACTCCCACACCTCAAATTCCATTTGTTGCTTATAAATTAAGAACACAAAATAATAGAAACTTGTTTTCCATTTTACAGTACAGGAAAACAAAATTTAGCATTGGTTTTACTGAGTATTAAATCCATTAAAAAAAAAAAAAAAAATCAAAACATTTTTCCGGAGAGCGATTTGCCCACCTTGTGTGGAATGATCATATTAATGTGAATTCAGGTACGAATTGGATGTTTTCCATAGTAAACATTTCTTTTATTATTATTAAAAATGAACAATATAAAGAAGAAAAAATTGGCTGTGCTCGAAAAAAATCGTCGTCTGGAATGGGTTAAATTTACTGCTAAAAGCAATTATATAAACAACAAGTGATGATTTCTGCTAGCTATCGAACTTCACCATTCAAATGAGGCAAAGTATTTTTGTATAAAATTGGATCATTTTTAGGGTGGATAATGACCGATCAGACAAATATATATACAAATTACGTTATGTTTGTGATCTATGCACTCGTGATCATGAACGTTATCCATCAGCACTTCTGAATCGGGTTCCAAACTGGTTTCCTCCGTAGGAAGGATTGGAGGAAACGCGCTAAAAAATATCCCGTACCAAATAAAATTTAATTGAGATGTATTGAATTATTCGTTCTGATGGGTTTATTGAATTAAAATGTTTATCTTTGAATGGACATAATTAATATTAATGGTAGTAGTCTGATTGATTTCCTTATTTCATATTCCTTCAATCTAACATGAATTATTAAATAGAGAGATGCTATTACCGGAAAATGTCTGAATAAATCATGAGACATCCCCATTATGCTGTTCTAGTAACCTTCATCTTAGGTGATAAATATTAATTTGACAAAAACAAAATATTATTAATTTTCACCTTAATGGAAATAATAGTTAATTGAATAAATCAATCATTTATAATTAACTTCGTAAACGAATTCTTATCAAAATAAAAAAAAACTAATTATTCATTTTATTTTTAACCCTTTTTCGGAACAAGAATAGGAAATCCGAAAAACAAAATTCAATTTTCAACAGTTACGATAGAAGAAAACTTTATTTTTTTTTCTGTTAACGTTAAATTAATAGACGAGAGGAACGTCTCCTCAAGATTCCAACCTTTTTAGAGCTATTTCATAAAATAAACAACATATTAACCCTCCGTCGAGAGAGAGTTACACCGTCGCCCACGACGGTCCACCAGGATCCCACTTACATTTTTGGTAGTAACGTGCTAATAGTCCATAAGACTACCTTCAAAAAATATTCAATCAATTTTTAGGTGACTGTGGTAAATATGGAGTCTCAGGTTCCAAAATTGTGGTTGTAGGATTTGAAATTGCATTTCAGAAAGACAATAACACAGAAAAATAAGATAATAGTCTCAGAAATGTTTAATACCTTTTTATATTTAAACAAAAGCAGAAACTTGAATTAACAAAGAACAGATTTTTTTGAGAAACCATTATTTCGAAATTCTCACATTCATAAGCCTCCATCTCATATAAGGTTCAGCAAAGCTGTATGCAAGATTTTTCAAAAAATCTAGTCAAAATGATTTTTTTCCTGCTAAAATGTATAAAACAAAGCTGTTTGCTCCTATTATGTCAGGCATCCCATAGAAATGTCTCATGGGCAAACGACAAAAGTACCTCTTTATTGCGTAAGTGTGACAAATTCTGTCTAAAAAATCATCTCCTCCTTTCGTCAGATTGTAAAATTCGACGAATTCAGTTGTATCTTGATTGCATTTACAACCATACATGTAAATATCCTAAAAAAACTATCACGTGGGGTCCGCTCAGACCCCAAAGCCGTTTTTCAAAAAAAAAAATTATCAATTTGAAGAGTAGACTATCCTTTATGAGAGATTTGTCACTGCCGATCTCCGGAGCACTAGTTAGTAGGAAGCTCAAAGAGCAGGAAGGTGGCTATAAGGGAGGGGGCCTAGACCCCACCTGGTCGACGGAAGGTTAAAACAACTCTTTTATTTTTTAAGCCATTTTTTTATCCATTCTTCTTGAGGGCTGTGATGCCCTGGATAATAATTGTGCTAAATACGAGTTTTACCATAATCTGGACTAAAGCGCAATTAATGGACGCATAACTTCAGGGAAATATACAAACTAAGGGGGATGGGGGTAACTTCATGCTTGCAGTCAATGTGTTCAAAAAAACCTTTAAGATTTATATTTAGGCGAATCTCTTGGAGCCCCAAGACTTTTCGGCGCCCCATATTCGCTTGTAAGCCATAAAATGAAAATATATAGCATAAGAACCTTTAGGTCACCCAAGGGCAACATTTGCTGGTATAGTAATCGATTCTCCCCTCCAGGGAAAATGCTACTTATGGCCTTACCTTTGGAGGTAGGGATGGCCTAATGTGGTGTACAGTACACCACACACGCTGTGTAGTGTTTATGTGTGAGTGTACATATTGTCACACCTGCTGAAGCAAGGCTTTTTGCGTCCAGGGGCTGTGTTATGGGATAACCACATTCCAACCTTTGAAATACCACCCTTACGATAAATATAAAATAAAAATTACAAAAATTTGTCGTAGATCCATTAAAGTGGAGTTCAAATCACAAAACTCTATCTTCCCAATCTCTTTTAAAACGATTTATGACAATGGCAATTTTTCAGGCGTATAAATGACATTTTTGCCACGTACACGATATTTTTTTAGCGTTTTTAGCTAATGTAGCCTGTGTTGTGGGACGTGTTTGTGAGGGATATTCACTTGATCTTGATAGGTTTTGTCAAGTATCCGATTGCTGAGGATTCAATTGTCTAGTAAGACTGTTATTTCCATAATTAACTACAGTACTAGATACACAACAATAAAGGCTACATTTTTATTTTTCTAATTATATTTTCTTTTACTTAAAGCGAAGATGCGCACTTGTCTGATGCTCTGCATGACTCAAACGCCCCAGGGATTGTTGATTCAATTGACCCCAAATGGCTTTATTGTAATTATTAGTAAATGACAATGAAATATTATTTTACTATTAGTGAAGTTGAGAATTATAAAGTATGTAAATATGAAACTATTACAATTAGATTTTAAAATTATATTAACAAATTCGAACATTATTAAATAATTTGTCGCTAGTCGCAAAAATTTTACTTATCTAAAAATACAAAAACCCTAGTTTTCCAAAATCAATTTATCGAAATGACTCAAATTTTGGGCATGTCAGAGATTTTAAGAGGATCTAATTCTAATCCGACTGGTTCAATTGCTCCGTGGTCAAATTAACCTCCTCTCCTCTATTCGATAGCTGCTATATAATCAGGAAGTCCTCTAAGATGTTAAACTTCAAGAAGTCTTAACGTTTACGCTAGTGTCCAATGCTGAAGAGGTCACTAGTTTCCATATCACACAACTTCAAGAAGTCTTAACGTTTACGCTAGTGTCCAATGCTGAAGAGGTCACTAGTTTCCATATCACACCTTCACACTAATCTTTCGAAGTTAAACGCTTCAAAATTTCGGTACAGCGTCGTATTTTCTAAAGAAAGTGATATTTCCATTTAACTCTACGAAACATTGGCTTCATTCATAAATTAACACGACCAGCTGATATTACCGTGCCTTCCAAGCCTAAAGCGGGAGGATCTTCACTAATATAAAGTTTATATTAGCGTTTAAAGTGTGAGAATATTGAATTGCAAAACTAACATAATAACAGCTATTTCTGTGTAACACTTTTACACATCAAATAGTTTTGTTTTACAACATAACAACTTCTGGGCTATTAGCAACGTTTATTTTTTTACGGGTTGCCACTCAAGAATAATACCCCTTCATTTTACTAATTGCACGCTCAAAAATGTACTTAACAAGTCCGACTTAAAGTCAGTAACCGCACGGGAGCCGGTGTCTTCAACACGCAACGACAAATAGCACATACATTTTATCATCATAATAAGTTTCATGTGCATTGTTCAACACTTTAAAAATAATAGCCATTCTAGAAATAATAAGCAGCCTAAACACTTTTAAAAAAAGTGGCCTGGCCTATTATAAGATATAAACAAGCATTTACATTTGCCCTCATTTGTCTCGTGTTTGTCTAGAGGAATAAGCAAGGGATGTAAAAGTTGAGTGCTAGCCAGAGTCAACAGGAGAAGCTCACCTCAGCTTTTTATTTTCATCTTCTAAAACTTCAGTGGCCTTAGAGATTAGTCGTCTGTTTCAACTTCACAATGGAGCACAACAATTAAAAACCTCTTGCTGAATTATTTTTACAAATCCTAACTGGCTATAGCATTAAATTAAATTAAAAGTATATTTTAGAATGACAGAAGGTCGTTTAGTTAAAAATCTTAATCTTCTAATTAAAATTCTTTATTTTATGCTCTACAAGTTTCATAAACATCTCAGAATAAAAATGGCCGTTGGAAGTCAAGTTTTTAAACTTGACAGTTTCATGGTTAAAAATTTATTTACAAAGAAATCTTTTGACATTCATGAAAAAGGAGAACAGGGTTTAATTGGACCAAGAATATTAGAAACTCATATAAAAGCTTTTAATACAAAACACAGGTCAACATTTGTTCTAAAAAAAAACAATCTGAGTGGTATGGTCCTTCTGGGTTTTTTTTTTGGAATCGTTGATTAGGATGGTCATTTGATGGTCAAATAGAGATAAAACCTCAGGAAAAATCTAAAAAAAAAATGCATGCGTATATTTCTCAGGTTCCGGAGTCTAAGTCCATTGTTTGTTTGACCTTGAGGCCTTTTCCTAGGGGTCATTTGGAGATCAAATAGAGAAAAAAAACGTAGAAAAAATATGGAAAAATTCATGCGTGTGTTATAGAGGTCCCTGAGTCCGAACCCGTAGTTATTTTGACTCAGACTTCCTCCCAGAAAATGAATTTTTAAATGACTTTTTCTACGTTTTTTTTCTCTATTCGACCTTCAAATGACATCTAGGAAAATACTTAAGGTAAAACAAACTACAGATTCGTACTCAGGGATCTCAAAAACATAAGCATGAGTTTTTCCAGATTTTTGCTACGTTTTTTTTTCTCTATTTGACCTTCTAATAACCTTGAATCTGATATGATGAAGGTTAAACAACTCGCTCATCGTAATCAGCTATCCCAAAAAAACCATAAGGACCATACCGCTCAGGTTTTTTTTTTAATCAAATGTTGACCTGTGTAATTTCTTAAATCACAATAATAATATTCCACATTTTTAATCCAATAATAGCTAATAATATACAATTATATTAATTATTATGATCTTTATTAGTTTTGTCAAGTAGTATGCAATTGCTGATGTTAGTTGGAGAATTCAATTTTATTGTAAGACCGTTATTTTCAACATTAACGAATTGCCTAAGTTTTTTTTTACTTAAAGCGAAGATTTGCGCACGTCTGATGCTCTCCTTGGCTCAGCCGCCCGGCCATCAATGACTTAGTATATGCAACTAAGTATGATCAAAATAATTTTCACCACACGAAAAGAAAGTTAGTATACCTAAAAATACAAAGATCTGATTTTTTCAGCATTTATTCATCCCAATGATTCCACATTTTGCGAAGAGCAAAGTTTAATATATTGGAATCTAATTCTAAGAGTATTCTTCTTCTTTTTTTTTCTTTTTTTTTTTTTTTTTTTTGGATTCTTTAGTCGACTGGTTTATTGCCTCAATTGACGCTCCACTCCCCTATAGATTTTTACCAAGCAACTATCGTTTTTAAACAGCTGATAGACAACGGACATATTTATTTTATTAGTCTAACGTGTCCTTACCATTGGATAGTCTTCTTAAGTTAAGGCTCAAATGAGATATAATGACATAGTTATATTACTCCTGAAGAGGGGTTCAGTGGCATGAAACAATTAAAGCATCAAATACAGGATATTAAGGAAGTTCAAGAGTTTTAAATATATGACCTTCTGCCTTATTTAAAATAATTTATTAAAAACAAAGGGGCACAAATTTATGATAATATAAATTAAAAGATTCTTAATAATTAATGAATAATTTTAATATTTCCAAGCTACTTAGAATAATACAATAATGGTGATACAGTAAGGCATCCTTTTGTACTTTTATAATAGACAATGGCAAGAGAAGGCACCCTTTGGCTCTTTCAAGGAATGAGTAATCCTTATTAAAAATGTACTCTTTAAAAATGTACTCTTTTCTAAAGGTTGAATTAATGTAATATGCTACATCCTACGGTCTGATGCTGTGGCTCGTCTAATATATCTCATTCACACAAAGTGGCAACATGAATGGCTTAAAAAAAGAGATAAAAATTAAGAGAGATAAAATCCACTACCACGGCATGGAAAACCTCTTCTCAAGAGAATAGGCGAGGTGAGGTGGTTCTGTCGAGAGTACGCATTGGTCATACTAATCTCACCCATGCTTACTTATTCAAGCGGGAAGAAAGGCCTGAATGTACAGTATGCGATGAAGATCTATCAATGAAACATATTTTCACGGACTGTAGAGCCTACGAGGAGATTCGAAATCAACTGGACATTCGTGGTACTCTCTTTGATATACTTGGAGTCGACCATGAATTGTGTCAGAGAACATTGACTTTCATAAGAGGAAGTACAATTAGAAGATGAGTCTGCCAGTCGGTGTGCATGAGTATGTGTGTGAGCGCGTCTTATCCAGAGTGCATGCATTTCCAATACATTTGTCTAGTATTTTCTAACCTTTTTTAATCTGTACGGCATCTTCTCTATTTAAAATTACTTAATAAATATATATTGATTTGGTTAACTATTTTGATTCAAACAGTACATTTTTTTAGTATTTACTAACCTTTTTTAATCTGTACGGCATCTTCTCTATTTAAAATTACTTAATAAATATATATTGATTTGGTTAACTATTTTGATTCAAACAGTACATTTTTTTGTATTTTCTAACCTTTTTTAATCTGTACGGCATCTTCTCTATTTAAAATTACTTAATAAATATATATTGATTTGGTTAACTATTTTGATTCAAACAGTACATTTTTTGGTATATTTAAGTCAATGCATTTTTAATCGCACATATATACATAGGCACCAATGATCCTGGTGGTTGAAGTGCCTTAAAAAAAAAAAAGTATTTTGCATCTATTAATGTGACATTGGTGGACGAAGTTAGCTCAGTGGTAGAGCACTCGACTTATGAACTGGAGGACCAGGTTCAAAACCCGAGCGCGCACTAAAGATTTTTTCTGCTGCCGTTCGAAGGTGGGATTTGGGGTCCCAGATCGTCCCAAGGCTCACCCAGCCTTTAATTAATTTAATTAATAATGGGTACCTTGGGTGCTAATGACTCTAGCAGTCGAGCAGCCAAGGGGAAAATCAGGCGGCCGGAGCATAGTGTTGACCACACTATCTCCCTAGTGTGCCTTATGGTCAAGAATCAGATGCCTCTACAGTATCTGCCCCTCTGGGCCCTTGTGGCCTGTTACGGGACTGATTTCTTTTTTTTTAATGTGACATTAAATAATTAATTAAAATAAAACACCGAAGTAGTATTAAATAGGCTTAGAATAGGGCGATAAAGGAGCCTACAGGGATTTTATTGGTTGTATTGATGTCTCCTAGGAGCAGGCTGACCAACAAAGGATTCCAACATCGATATTCCTATTAGTCGTGTCCCTCTTCCACCTTCACTACAATATTACCCTTCCTATTCAACAATTATAGCAGATAGCAATTAAACGAAAATGGCATAACATTACTCAATGAAAATCTATAAAGGCAGGCGAAAATTCACATTTAATGCATAATTTCACTATTTTTTTATTCGTCATATTGTCTATAGAAAACTACTTAAAAATAATAAAAAGACTGTTTAGCACCAGTATACAAATAATAAAAAGACTGTTTAGCACCAGTATACAAATAATAAAAAGACTGTTTAGCACCAGTATACAAATAATAAAAAGACTGTTTAGCACCAGTATACAAATAATAAAAAGACTGTTTAGCACCAGTATACAAATAATAAAAAGACTGTTTAGCACCAGTATACAAATAATAAAAAGACTGTTTAGCACCAGTATACAAATAATAAAAAGACTGTTTAGCACCAGTATACAAATAATAAAAAGACTGTTTAGCACCAGTATACAAATAATAAAAAGACTGTTTAGCACCAGTATACAAATAATAAAAAGACTGTTTAGCACCAGTATACAAATAATAAAAAGACTGTTTAGCACCAGTATACAAATAATAAAAAGACTGTTTAGCACCAGTATACAAATAATAAAAAGACTGTTTAGCACCAGTATACAAATAATAAAAAGACTGTTTAGCACCAGTATACAAATAATAAAAAGACTGTTTAGCACCAGTATACAAATATTCAAATTAAGAGGTAATACTACGTCGTGACTTTTTTTTTTCTACCATTTCCTTTTTCATCCAAGAGTGTTCATGTGCCGGAACATTTTTTAATTGTACCAAAAATTCGATTATTCTAATAAAGTCCCGATAGATAACAAGATTAAAACCCATTTTCTATATCTTTCTTAGAAGAAATAAAGAAAAAAAAAAATCAAAAAGAAAAGGAAATATACTGTTCGGTACCTACATTAAACTTTAAGGTCGATATTCACGAACCGTCAAATCGTTCGATCCGATTCCGCTTTACATTTTTACCCGATCAAGTTCAAATTTTAACTGCAGACTCCTAAAGATATTTGCCAGTAAAGTACGTCGATTTTTTTCCATTCATTGAATTATTACCATATTATGGCCGATTTTCAAATAAAATTAATATTTCTAAAAAATCTTACGTACTTTACTAGATTTAACCTTCATCTTGCAATATAATTTTAGTTTTTTGTTCTAGATTAAAAATCGCCGCCTGCAGACTATCGCCAGTGAAAAAAGTGGAGTTCCGTTAATTAGGCACGGCTCCACCATTTTGTTTTCGAAGAAATCTAACTTTTCTTTTTGTTTTGGTTATTTTAAAATTCCATACAAAACTTAAAGAATTGAAAAATTTGATTTACTTGTTTACCATGAATTGGAGAAAATTACTTTGATTTTCTGTTGTTTGACCGCACAAGGGAGTATTATCCCCTAAAAAAAATTCGTTAACATCAAACTGAACAAGAAAAGAAAGCCTGAAGCCTGAAGAGGCGCCAAGTGTCGCGAAACAAGTAGAGCACGAAATAAAAATAAATTAATTAATAGTTGAAGTTTTTATGCTACACCTACTTTCTGTCTATGACTCTCCCCGTATCAAGATCTACTTGATACCTAGTTGTCTATACCCAGTTACGAAAATCGGTCAAACGATGTGAATTTGTTTTAGTTCATAATGATAACGGCAGAGGCCAGCACAACAGCACTTCATCTAACAGCCGACAGAGGCCAGTAACAGAGTCTGCTAGTAGATAGCTCTTTTCAAAGAATAGCCAGCGCTTTTTTTAGACAGTGACTGTTGAAATAAACTGCATTACATGATTATATAATGATGTAAAGTCATCAATGAGTTCGAGTTATTCGAATTATCAGGAACATCAACAAATAAATTTGAGACATTATTCAAAATGGCTGTCGATTCAAAATGGCCGTCACAGTCTGAACGGTTCAATGTAGCCAATTTTTCGTGAACAAAACTTTTGACCAAATTTTGAAATTTAACTATTTTTACATAGCCTAGGAGATTTCTCGTATCAAGGCCTACCTGTGTGCCAAGTTTGGTCAAAATCGGACGAACGGTGTAGATTTGTACTGGTGGTCTATTTATGTATATTTTTATTTAATTTATTTCTCAAACTCAATATTAGTTTTATACTTCAAGGTAAAAGAGAAAATTTAAAGGTCAAAGAAACCCTCCAAAACCTTGGTTAGTAGAGTTCTAACCAATGTTTCAATGACCTCACTGAATTTAAATTCATTAATAAAAAGTCTAACTACATAATTTCTTAATAAAACAACAAATGATTCCGAAAACAGCTGAAAACAATGAACCATTAACTTCTAAAGAAATACTACAAGATGAGGGGGTATATTATTTTGTTTTGAACAATAAATTAAGTTAGAGTTGACCTTTGAGTCATAGCTAAGTGAAACTAGCAGACAACTTCCTTACAATCGGAATCTACAAAGCACCACCAACTTGCTAGGGGAGTTATGATAATTTATGCATCATCGATTTCACATTAAATCAATCATCTCTCATGCTCTGTCTCACGACTCATTCAACAATGGCAGACAAATTTACGAATTAGCCTCAAAATACATCTACTTCGTAGGTAATTACACCCGCATTCAATGGCATAGAGTTCGGGACTTTATATATATATATATATATATATATATATATACCGAACAGTCATGGGTTCGGTCATTATAGTTAATAAAACAATATTTTCATGTACAAATTGGTTTTTAATGCCGACGATTCAGCTTGCATTATAATCCTTCATCAGAATTGTACTGAAATCTATTTTCCAGCACACCCTAAAGCTACAATTGGAATACATTTGAAGATTTTTGGCATTGCCGAGACATAGGCTGCCTGGTAGATTGTTCCATGAGATAATGGAGAAGAAGGCATGGCTATACAAGGCATAGGAGCAGAAGCTATTCGCCAGAGCTTGAGAAAATATAGACAGCTGGACAGTGACACTGTACTGATGAAGGAAGCAAGTTCCGGGATCTCTCACTAATCTGGAACAAGGATGTTGGACAGAATATTGTCGGTCTTCGCAAAACCATCTCCTTTTCAGATCTTTAGATCACATTTTCTGTATCCAGCCCGCTTAACATGAAAGCAAGGAAAGTGATGCTGCATCTTAACTGTAGGCCATGGGGCGAATATAGGATCAATTTAGGAGGGGGAGCATTTCGGGGGGTAACAATCTAGAGCTTGGAATAATTATCCTGAAACGCTATTACCACCAAAAAATATTTTTTCTAAACTAAGTGGTCTTATTTAATTAATGCTTGAAATTTTTATGGCCGATTCTTACCGATTAAATCAAAATTTCGGGGGGGGGGAGCAGCAACCCCCTCAGTCGCCTCCCCTTATTTCCGCCCATGCAGACGGGCACACTGCTCCATGTGCAATTTCAAAAGCATTTCCCCCGAGATGTCCGGTAAGAACACATTCTTAACGGAAATAACTGGGCAGTTTAATTATGGATTCGGAAAAGGGCAGGTACTTTATGTCATCATTTATTCTCAGTATTAATGTTAAGGTTTTTGTTTATTTTCTTTCTCTCGATTTAATTATAACTGGAATAATATTTATTATTATTTTTTAATCTTCAAATCGACGATTACCACCAATTTTCCTATATTCAAATGATGATATATTTCAATACATTCTTGACAACAGTCCGTTTTTCACTTTCACTTTTTTAACTAAACCTGCTCGGAGATAGGCTCACAATTTTTCGGAAGCGACGGATCCATGTGTTAGGATCGTTTGATATTTTTTCGTGCTAATCCATTTCTTAGCTTTCCGCTCCCAGTGGACAAGAGGCCGATAATATGGATTGGATTCTATACGCAGTGGTATGTTTTGTTTTGTCATTAAGTAACAATTGGTTACAAGTATGTGTGTCCACAATTGTAATGAGTACTTCCTTACCCCTACAGCTCCTGTATAAAATTCTAATATATGTATAAATAACACGATGTATTTTTTATGTTTTATGCAAAAATATGGGACCTGCAGAATGAAATCCCTCCCTATACAATAGGGAGGAAACAGAGAAAAGCAGCGTTGCAATCTGCAGTTTAGCTACAAGGCATTTATATGGAATAGCCTTGCTCTCTCGCCACGAAGAGTATTTCTGTCCATTTGCTTTACGACCCTATAAACTGACCGACTGTCGCCCGGCAGGTCCCGATTTGAATTCTACGTTAAGCCCTTTCTGGCTTTATAGTTCTGCGGTAATATAGGCTCCCGTTTCACCTGATCCACAGATAAGTTGGGACATTTTATTTACATTAAGAACATTATTAAGTTAAGTACACTCCGTAATCTAGATCATAAAAAAATTATTCTCCACATTTATCTTATAGTTTTTCTTGGATCATTAAACGATTAGAAAAAAAGAGAGAAGTGGTATAGAATCAGAAGTTGCCACACAAGAATGAACCACAAGTACGTAATGACTAATGCAGAATAATTTAGGTGCGAACAATGTTATATTTAATTAACCGTCAACACGTATTAAAAGAGTGTCCACCATGTCAAATTTTATACATACCATACGATATGTGCGATTGATTTACATTAAGTCAATATATTTCAACAATTATTTATTTATTGATGCTACCGTAAAGCGACGAAGGAGATTTTCATTTTGAACGATCTAAGAAAAGCCTTAAAACGTTTGAAATTTCCATGCAAAATAATAAACAACAATGATATAATAATAATAATAAAAAATCAGTCCCGTAACAGGCCACAAGGTCCCAGAGGATACTGTAGAGGTATCTGATTCTTGACCATACGGCACACTAGGGAGATAGTGTGGTCAACACTATGCTCCTGCCGCCTGATTTTCCCCTTGGCTGCTTCGACTGCTAGAGTCATTAGCACCCAAGGTACCCATTATTAATTAAATTAATTAAAGGCTGGGTGAGCCTAGGGACGATCTGGGACCCCAAATCCAACCCTCGAACGGCAGCACTAGAAGACAAAATCTTTAGTGCGCGCTCGGGTTTTGAACCTGGTCCTCCAGTTCATTAGTCGAGTGCTCTACCACTGAGCTAACCTCGTCCCATATAATAATAATATGAAAACCGAATAAATATATGACATTAAAATAAAAATAGCAATGTAATAATGTAGTATCGTTTAAAGTTTGTACTTACAAAAAGTATGGATAGTAGCTTATAAAGAATTTGAAGAAGCAAACGAAGCTAGAATATTACAAGTTAATATTATAAAAGTATGCGGCCTGGATTTTAGAAAACATATAAAGGAACAAGTAATGAAATCGTGCCCAAATGAATGATTAAACACAGAAACCAAACTAAAAAACATAAGAAGAACAGTATATGTTTGTTAAATTTTAACGTCCATTATCATTGACTAAGAATTTTGGGACGGGTTATCTATAGGTTACCAACCATTTCTAGCCAGGATAGGGCTGATGCCTTTTCTTTTTTCCAAAGAAAAGCCACCACCCCATGGTGGGATTGAACCCACGACTCAACAACGACGATATGGGGTTTGGAGTACCCTCCCACCTGTAAACTCTGCGATGAGGAATTAAATGTACAACATTTTCTGACACAATGCATGGGATACTAGCAACAAACGGAACAGAATAATATTTCAGGCATTATAGAAGAAATCTTACTCGATGAAGAAAGGACAGTACAAAAAGCAGTACAATTTATTAATGACATCGGCCTATAACAAGAAATATAATTCTAGAGGACTACCATTGACTCACATGGGTAGAGGCGGAATACACCAAACAAATAAATAAAGAAAGAATTTTAGTTATATATATATATATATATATATATATATATATATATATATATATATATATATGTATACATGCATGTATTAAAACTCTAATCAATGTTCGGAAAGGCATCAGTTTTTGTACTAAGCCACGTTGTGTTAGCGAGCACGTGTCCTTACCACTCTAATAAAAATTTATATCCAGTTTCCATTAATATTCCTAATTTCCCAAAGAACTATGTCGTAGCTTAAACGATGTTAATGATTCATTAAAAGCATTTAGTAGTGATTTAATATTGCTGGAAGCCTGCGGAGTACTAACGACTACTAACAAACACCCCAAAGGCTTTAACGATCAGCCGGTGAAATGGGAAAACGATGTACGCTCATTTGGAAATTGGAAAACTTCTATCTCGCCCGTTCACCTACAATGGCACTCTTATATTGTTTAAATTGAGACTACCCCATTCAACATTCAACATTTGTTTTCCTATATTTCCAGTTTTTTTTATATCTGTGGCGTAGGGCTTTAATAAATAGTAATTATTCTTGTTTTTCTTGTACTAATGTATGTTATATATGCACTAAAAGTATCTGGGCCCCCACGCCACCTCTTCAAGGGATATTAGAAGCCTGCATGCGTGTTGCCATCAATGTTGACATATAGTGGTAGGGTAACCGATCGGGGAATTTTATTTTCTGCATCGAAAAATATTAGACAGCCCGCCAGAGCGTTTCGTCCAGTCCGCCTTTGAAGCTGAAAAATAAAATGAAATAGGTTGAAATGCTTTATTCAATATCTGGGGATTTGAAAATTATATCGACATTATTCTTTCACCAATCCATTTACTTTAGAGAGTTGATTAAAGGAAAAATACAATCGTTAAACAATAATTTATGTTTCGTCTAGCAAGTAGCATTATGAACTTTTTCATGCCAAAAATAATAGCTGGTTTAAAATTAGCACCTCAAGAAACCCTAATGTTTGTAGTCAATGTTATCGAACACAAAAAAAATAATAATTTTTCCCAGTCCGGAAGAGCCTTAAAATTTGTAAGCAAAAATGTTAGAGGGTCTATAAAGGCTCCAAAGTTATACATGTTCGTCCAATCGAGGTGTTTCATCTGGAAGCAACGTTATACGCAAAAAAGTTTAAATTTTATTTTTATTTTCAGTACCGACAATTTCTTACAAGTACCTTCTAAAATAATACAATAGTTATTTATATGGTAAGAAAAAGAAAGCTTTGTTCTTTCCAAAGAGCCTTGGGACGTAAAAATATTGAATTTCAAAACGTCATTTACACATTAGGGTTCATTGTGGTGCTGACTTTAAATCTGCTATTATTTTTGGTGTGAAAAATTGTATAATGTTTATTTACTTGAAAACGTAAACATATTTTTAATTTTACTCGACGAAATATAAATTATTGTTTAACGATTGTATTTTCCCTTTAATCTACTCTCTAAAACAAATTGATTGGTGAATGAATAATGTCGATTTGATTTTCCAAACTCGAAAAATAAAATAAAGAATTTTCAACATATTTTATTTTATTTATCAGCATCTAAGGCCGTTTGGACGGAACGCTCGGACACTCGTCGACTATTTGTCGATGCAAAATCACCAGAAAGAAAAATTAACTCGATCTGTGACCCCACCACTGTATAATCCCCTTGTAAGACTAGATATGACGTAAAAAGCCGGGCCGGGCCTCGCTAATAGGAAAAATATGTATTGGTTATGAACTTGTAAAAACAATGGGGCTTAGAAATATAGACCCGTATATATATACGGGTGTAGCCTATATTTATTGGAATGGGATCTATATTTTTTAATGTGCATAAACGACAAAACAAGTGCAGTCCCAGAATAGTATATTTTATTAGGAGTCGTAATAAAACTACCAGTACCGAAAGTGATCTTTCCTGCACCGTTTGACGGCTTTTATTCTCATTTCGCTCAAAACTCATGATGAAAATAATTTTAAAATGTCCAAAGTCCTATAGCAATGTACTAGAATTTTCAGTCGGTCTCTGAGAAGTGGGGGCCCGTGATCTGGTCCTGGGTCGGTCTCTGAGATGTGGCGGCCCGTGATCTGGTCCTGGGTCCGGCTCTGAGATGTGGCGGCCCTGGCAGTACTGTCAATCCTTAAATGTCTAAAGTGATATGATTATATTCAAACAGAAATAATATACCTGAGATATCAATACACTATAACATAAATAGGCAAAGGAAAAACCTAATAAATGCATATGACCTTTTCGGACTACATTTATTTCTATTTAGAAAATGTTAAATTCATAAAAGATAATGCATTGTGCGTTTATGAAAACAAGATTAAAACATAAAAAAGTTTGAAGAGCTAATATGAAAGACCTGGATAAAGGATAAAACCTACGCGAAATCAAATTTTAAGAGGAAAAAGTCAAGCGAGAAAAAGGAAATGACGTCATGAGAAATGATCAATAAAATACCGACTTTAATATAAATAAGAGGAAAACTGTCATTGGAGGAAAACATCATAATAGCCTAGGATGAAATTAGGATTAAAAAGTCCGACTCGCAGGAACTGCGTCATCTTAGCGCGGTTACATATCGAAGAGATGGAATAGATTAGCATCACAAATCACAGGAAACTGACAGTAGCCAACTTACACAGACGCGGATAATTCTTACTCTGTATAACTCAATACAATTATGTACTGAAAACGTACTTACTCTTTGACTACTGCTGAAAAGGCTCTATTATAAACAACCAAAAATTCGTTGTCATTTTAAGTATCTTGTTTTATTAGCAAATTCGTTTTACTGTTATAACCAACTGTAAATATGTGCTTCGTGGCGAATAAAATTACATTCTGTCGTGGATTAATTCTTTCTATAAAATAAGAAATAACGATAACTTCAGTTGGAGGCTATAAGGAAGGTTATAAGACAGGAGAATTCAAAACAAATTACGTCATCATGATTAGCCACAGCCATCTTGATTACCACTGCCACTCCAGACTAATTATTACTAATACCTTTCACCGTTTCTTATCTTATTTTACTACTATACTAATTTTACTGATAAATGCAATTTAAGACAAGAAACAGCCATTTAAAAAGTGAGATAAACAAAGAGAAAAACCCTTTCAAAACAACAAAACAAACACTTTTTAAGTTTTAAGCGGTTATATCTCTGATTGACGTTGCCCCATCGAATATTGCTTTAGAACCTTTTTTCTAGAGAATTTAGGAAGCTTTCGAATGGTCATCTTCCACTTAGTACGATTTCCCAACCGTTATCGAGATATTTACGAAAAATGTATGAAGATCCGAAAACTTTTCATGTCTATTAATAAAATAATTTTTTTCGCATACTTACTTAACTCCAAATATAACCAAAATTTAATCATCTTAGTTGGGATTAATTTCCAAGTTGTAGAAAATATTTCAATTGAATCCCGCGATTTTAAGTACTCACAAAAATATAATGACTTACAAAAACATTGATTCCACTTTTCTCAAGAGTGGTTACAGATATCGCCTTAAAAATGGTTTCATTCGTATTCTTATGTCAAGGAACGTATAAAACAAGTACCTGCAAGCATATAAACTCAAAAACGTAAACGTTACGATCTTCTTTGCGCGAATTTCGCCCCAAACACTATCTTCTAGTGGGCGGATTCTGCTGGTTAACGAACTTGACCTTTCAAATTAGAGGACAGATTTTTATACTAAATTTCGTTAAAATCGGACCATTTTTGAGCTTGCTAGAGCGCAAACAGACAAGCATATATATAAATATATACATATATATATATATATATATATATATATATATATATATATATATATACATATATATATGTATATGTATACAAATTTGGGCCACTTAAATTTTCGTGATCTATAGGGTCTGAAACGTGAAAGTTTCTAGTCGGCACTTCCGGATTGCGTCGTGAGGTCAACCTCACAAGCGGGTTCCCCCTATGGAGATAGGGAGTAACCGCGCTAAAATTTATATCACAGGGAAAAAGGGATGAGCTTGAATAACGCCAGTGATGGAAAAATAAGAGGCCTCCAGACCCTATAGTCCAGTGGCAAGGAAACCCTTCTGCCCATCGTTATGAAGCAGCTGCCGCTAACGATCAGCATTCGTTTCATTTTACACATGTCATTTTAGCGCGGTTCCTCTCTTCCCCCTATTGGGAGGAAACCAGTTTATGAGGTTGACCTCATGACACAATCCGGAAGTGCCGACACGAAAATTCCATGTTTCAGATCCCGTATATCAATAATATAACGGTGGTTCAAATTTGTATGTATATTTTTCTGACGGCTCAAAAATGGTCCTATTTTGATGAAATTTAGGGTTTAAATAAAAATATCACTTAACATTCGTGGTAACTTAAAGTCTTTAAGACAACATGCTTAAGGTCATAAAATAAGTTCGTACAATCCTGTGTTTCTGAAGTATGTCAGTATAGTGTTTATATACTGGCTAACATTGCCTAAGAGTTCTAGCAAATCATGCGGCAGATTAATACTTTTTTTCTGTGACAGCCTGTCAGAAAATGTTTGACTGTAAGTTCGTAGTTGCATATGTCACATATTGGTCTGTTATGTCTAGACATTAGGTATTCATATGTTAGTAGAGTATGTCCGATTCGTAGTCGAGCCAGAAATATTTCCTCACGTCCGTTTTCTCGATGACTCGGTAACTTTTATGTACAATGAATAAGTGTAATTTTCTGTATTGTTTTGTAGAGTGACAAATAATACTTTGCAAACAATTTATCATAATTATCATATCCACGCGTCTACTCCCTATAAACTTTTAGATTTTTAAATGATAAAAACCTATTATGTGTTTAAAGGTCAATGGAGTAAGTCATATTTTTTCTGTGATCTCTTGGAATCCAGTATCTGACATTAACGCGCATCTCCCGCATGAGAATCACTCTAATGTAATCCTTGCTTCTTGGTATAATTTCGTGACGAAGAAGATAATTGTCATATAAACTGTATATGTAATGTGTGAAACTGGTTGAATAACCAAGCCCTAAAAAAATAGTTTCCCTCCGTTTGGAAGGTATATTAAAAAGTCGAATGAGTTTTGAGAGGACGGTAGTGAGCTCCATGAATATGTATACACTTGCCTCGGAGTCTAATCTTTATTTCATCTACTCTCCACCACGGTGGTGACCGACCCGACTCTACAAACACTTTACATATGCAACTTACCGCTGAATAGGTAAACGAAATTCATCCAGTCAACCTAATTACTTTCCTTATTAATCAGAGGAGTCAGTAGGGGAGCATTCGACTAACATGCTGGAGGACCTGAGTTCTAGACTCGGGGGCTCTCTATTGTCGTCGTTCGAGGAATGAAATCGGGGTCCCATACCTCCCCTAGGCCCACCCAGGGCCCACCCAGCCTTTAATTCCTTTCTTAAAGAGTCTCCTGCAAAGGGGAAAATCAGGAGGCCGGAGTATAGCACTGAGCACACCTTCTCTCTAGAGTATAGGCAAGAATCAGATAACTCTACAGTATCTGCCTTTCAGGTCTAGTACTCAGAGAGAAGAAGTCGTACTGACTCGACTCCGTATTGGACATACTCTGCTTACTCACGGACACCATACCATATGACTAAACAGAACAGACCTAGTTATGAATAGTGTGAGGAAATGCTCACAATGAAACACATACAAACGGCAGACGATGAGAACATTTAGACATGTTCTGTGGACCTAACACATTCGCAAAAAGTCAATGTATTTTTATTGCTTGAGTTGTGTTAATAGTCCTTTACCGGCTAAATTTGTTATACCTATAGTAGGTACATATATAGTACAACCAGCGAAAGTTGCGGAGTACAAACAAAATAAATGAATTGTAAATAACTTCTTAGTTTTATGAGCGTCACACGTAGATTATTTCTTTTTTATTTATTTATTTATTAGTGATTCGCGATTTCACTCCTTCAAGGTGGTACCTGTATGGTTTAATGAAACAGCATTAAGATAAATATTTCATTCAATTATTTCCAGAGGTTTGGAAATGTCTGTTATATGTCAGGAGGTCACTGGGTATTCAGCAGATGTCTTCAAATGCAGGTGTATAATTTAGTGTCATGCACGCAAGAAAGTATTGTGTTTAATTTTTTTTTTTTTTAGGATACTTCTATTTTTAACTTATAGTTAGACTTATATGTAACATAATATAAATCTATAAGTAGGTGTATAACTATTTGTAAAATTGGATGTACATATATAATTCCAATTTCATATTTGTGTTTATGATTGGATGTAAATGTGAAAATTAAGTAGATCGAATTATAATTAGGGGATGCTCATTAATCATGTTCAAGTAATAAAGGACAATTCAACAAATATACAAATGAAATGTGTTTGCGTAAAGCAAAAAAAGAGGAATGTATAGGCTTCATGAACGGATGAAAGTTATAATTTGAGGAATCAGAACAGAATATTAAATTTTAGAATCAGGTGGTACAAGTAAAGAATGCCGGAATTCCAAATAAAGTATCACGAAATGTTTTAACTTCTAAAAAAACGTCCCTTAAACAACTAGTTTTATTAGCCTGGATCACGCAAAAGTTTGATCAGTCTTAACATCAAATTAGCTCCTATCTTAATAACCTAAAACAACTGGTCATTATTCAGGCTTAAGTAAGCTATTATGTAAAAATTCTACATTTATAACACTTTAATAGCCTAAACAGCTATAGACAGCTCTGGCAGACTGCCATCTAGATAAATGGGATCTTTGCTGCCGGGTAGTGGACCTCTATTTTGAATTCGATTATTTCTAAGTACGTTTTTAGTAATATATATTACACATTTAAGAATAAAGTAAATTTCTCTCAAACATATAAAACATGCTAATGCTTATCAGGAGAGAAAAAATCACTTACATCCTGAGCCTATTGGGTAATATTGAAAAACGTGACACAACCTTTTTATACAGAGTGTCCCCCCAAAAAAACAACAGCAAGACTTCGGGAATCCATGCAGGGTGAAAAAAAGAAGAAAAAAAAGTCCTTTCGCATATATTTCGTTTTTGCTTAATTTCCGAGAAAAACACAAACAACTAAAACACTATTGTGAATAGGCATTCTTTCATAATGCCTATAGAAAAATCATTAAAAGCATATTTTTCTCTTTCATCCCCTCATCTCTTTCTACCCGCGCACCTCCTCATCCAAAAAAATAACATAAATCTTCTTGGTCGAAAACATTAACTGACGCCATATAAAGCTGAAAGTTCAAAATAATTTAAAATAGTTACTTTCCTTCGAAAGAAAGTGCTAAATCACAAAACAAACAAAACCTTTAAATTCTTAATAAAAATAATTTTCAATTCTTAAAACATTTTAAATTTAACACTGGACGCTTACGCAATTAAAAAATAACAATTTCTTCTTCTAATAATTCCTAATATTCAATTTAAATAGTGTTCAAATGTTTCGCTGTTTAGAGCAATAAAGGTAACACATCGCACATAGAGAGACTTGATGGCATTTGTCCATTGCTCTTCTGTAATCCGTTCCCAGGCCCATCTGATGCGCACTTCCTTAAGCCAATGGGCTCCCTGTAGACCAAATCTTCATTGTGCCCCCATGCGAAGAAATCCAAGGGGCCAAGATACCGGCTGACCAAGTCCTATCCAACGCCGTAGACGTTAACTATAGTTAGTGTCCTTTGGACTGATGTCCAACCAGACGGCTTTGTTTTTAACGGCACATCAACTATTTGGTTGCTATTAGCGCCGGGCTATCTACAGGTTTCCACCCTTTTATAATGCCAACAGCACGTGGTCGGTCACCCGTTCAGGTACTGACCACGCCCGACGTTGCTTTACTTCGGTGATCTACGAGAACCGGTGCATTCAACGTGGCTATGGCCGTTAATAAGGCCGGCTGTAAGTATTATATTGAAATAAGCTAAAATGACGCAGTTCCTGCAAGTCCTACTTTCTCCCTTTTCAGACCAGGAAGCCTTGTTTACGAACAGGAGGAAGCAAAGGGGTTCGTGACCTCTAACCTAGTCCAATACTCGATGCTTTCTGTAAATTGGATAGAGATATTGGTGTCCCCGCTCCTTGTTAGTTCAAATTGAATATCTACATATATATCCAATTTATGTTTTCTTCTTATTCGGTGGGAAAAAAAAAATCATTCGTCTATTTTTAATACAGGACAAAACACAATATAGATTCCCTGAAAAAACATTTTATTTGCTGAGATAATTTTCGGAATATCATGTCTATATTCATCCGACCTTCATTATGCAAGGTAATAGTCCAGCTAGGACAGAAAATACTGCGGGCTTTTTTTTCTTGAGAAAAAATGTTTTCGTTCAAAGAGACTATTTAAGTAGTTTTATTTATTTTTTTCAAATACTTGAGCAAACATGCTAGGCTTGAGGGGAGGCAGCTTGATGACTTTTATATTTTATATTTATTTATTGAAATTTTAACAAGAAAGAGGAATATCATATTTCTTTAAATTTCAAAGAAGTTTTTATAGAAATAAAAATCAGCCCTGTAACAGGTCACAAGGTCGTGTAGAGGGGATGATAATCAAGAAGTATCTGATTTTTGGCCATAACAGGGGAGGTGCTGTGGTCAGTACTTTGCTCCGGCCGCCAGATTTTTCCATTTGAAGGTGCCCAAAAATGAATTATTAATTGATTGTGTGGGCCTAAGGACAGTATGGGATCCCGAAGCTATCTCCGAACGCCGATACTAGTATATATTAGGATATTAGACGAGTGCTGCACCACTGAGCCAACCTCGCCCCTTCCTAAGCCGTAACCATGATTTAATAGGAACACAAGTATATAAACATTAAACATAAACACATGGACATATATATGTATGCATGTGTGTCTGTGTGTGTATGTATGTATATGTATATATATACATATATATATATATATATATATATATATATATATATATATATATAGCCCTCATAGCTATATTGACAAAAATACATTCTTCAATGTTCTTTAATGCCCAAGGTAAAGTGATGATCTAAACCCCTTAGAGAATCTGTGAGAGGAGATAGACCACAGAGAATGATGTCAAAATCATTCGAATAAAGAGCCTTTATTTGAAGAAGGTGTGGGTAACAATTCCATTAGACTGGAAACTCAAAATTGTAGAATTAATGCCAGCTCGTGTGCTGTTATAAATGCTAATGGATATCCTACTAATTATTGGTTCATTTAAAAATAAAGAAGGTGTTACATTTGTTTATTTAATTACAGTGTGTTTAAATAGACTATATTTTTGAACTCTCATGTTCATTATATACAGTATGGTTTTGTAATTTTATTCTGAATTTCAATTTATTTTTACAAAAATTTATAGAAAAATCATGCTCCTTCCAATAAAAAATAGTTGCTTATTTTTGTCTATTATTTTTATTAAATTAGCCCGATTATTGTCCTTGTCGAAATATTTTTGAACGCTACTGCACATATATATGTATTTGCATCACCTACTTTATTCATTTCTTATGTTGATATGTTTTATGAAATACAATAATCTGAATAGAGTGAAGTTACAATAATAAATATGTATATTTTCCACTAAAACCTAACATGAACTAAGAATTAAGAGTATTTTTTCTTGCTTTGAATGTTTGTGCCTGAGAAAGATATTCCTCTCGGGCATACATTTGCAAGTCTTATAGGAATTTTCTTTTTCGCTGTATTCCTCTTATCCGAAGGATCAACATCGAATCAAAGACTCCCCTTATATGAATTTAAAATAGCAAAACAACTCGAGCATTAAATTCATTTTTTAACATTTTCAGATCTTACTACCGAAACCATTATTCAAATCTGCTGTATTTCTGACCAACTGAAGTAGTTTTAGTTTTTCCCATTGTGGCGTAGGTCATTAAAAAAAAGAATACCAGTGTTTTAAAAAAACAACAGCTTTAAAAGATCAAACAGCTTTGAAGAAATAACATTCATTCGATAATAATATTATAGTTATAGTAGATGAAGACAGAAACAGTTTTAATAGAGAAATAACTAAAAATATTAATTTTATAAATAACAATAAAATGTCAATTAATAAAACGTCAGTAGATAGTCGATTTTAAAACAAAGCCTCTAAGGACGATCAGTTTATTATTAAACCCTTAAAACAGATGATATGCAGGATACGTACACAATTTTATATACCGACTAACCTATAGATTTTATTACATTCATTTCAAATTTGACAATTAATAATAGATTAAATATAAAAAAAGGACCTGTAATTGACTTAATAAATGTTAGTAGGCTTAGAAACGTGTTGGGAAAAATATTCTATAATGTGGTGCAAAGAAGAAACTGAAATTATATTAGTTTTTTAACGGAATACTTAATTTTTTTATAGCTAAAAAGTTATGTATTGATTGGGAAATATAAAAATGAAAACTAAATGTACAGTAACTATATGATCTTTTTGAAAAATATTATCTTTCAACTTCAATAATGCATTCCACAGAAATTTAAGATATAATTATCTGATTGAGCATAAGTAATTCACCGGAAGACTTATTCTTAAAAATAATTTTGCTCTAATAATTTATATTTTTATTATTGGTTTTATGCACTGCATCATTGACGAATTGCATTTTTTTCAATACTTGCTCTAATAATAATTAACGATCAAAAAATTCTTTAACATGGAAGAACCATAATACTAATAATAATACTTCTTTGTTCTGTATTAGTATTGCTTAGAACTATAATACTAAATAATATTATAGTTCTAAACAATAGAAGGTAACTGTGGAAAATATAGAAGATTGTAATTTAATACCGTTCGAATATAACTTTTTTATTATTGTGGCAGCTGGTGAATATAGCGTAAGGTATAAAATTAAATCGCCGACTATAAATTAACATTTTACACGAATAATTGTTGTGAAATACAACCACTGACTATAAATTAACATTTTACACGAATAATTATTGTAAAATACAAACACTGACTATAAATTAACATTTTAAACGAATAATTAATGTGAAATACAACCACTGACTATAAATTAACATTTTACACGAATAATTATTAGCTAACATGAAATGCTATTCCACAGATAAAATATTAAAAGTGCGATAAATTTTCTACTAACGACTCTTTCTGAAAGTACTTCGATTCCAACCGTGTATTTTCTTTCTTAATAATTCGATTTTTGCAACTTTTACTATCTAAAAGAACAAATCAGTCCCATAACTGATATCTGTTTCCTGAACATACGGGTATCTAAGGAGATAGAGTGGTCAGTAGTATGCTCCTGCCTCCTGATTTTCCCCTTTGCAAGACCCCATTAGTAAATTAACTAAAGGCTGCGTGGACTTTGGGACGATCTGGGACCCCGTATCCAACACTCGAACGATGACACTAAAAGATAAAATCTTTAGAGCGAGCCCAAGTTTCAGATTCTCCTGCATATAGTTAGGTGTTCTACCGCTCAGCTAACCTCGCCCCGAAAACTTTGACTATACTTCTCAATATTGTAGTACTAAAACCTAATATGATCTTCTATGTTCATCTTAATATGGTCTTCTAATAATAGAATTAAATAAAATGAAATATTCGCATTAAAAAAAATTACGGCAAGTGTGAGGGAAATGCTCACGGGGCGACTAACGCAGGACTTGTAAATTTGGACTTGTATATGAGGTAAGGTCCATTAGTTTCCGACCTGTCCTGCTTCCCCTCCTTCAAACGTGCCGGGTCCTGCACGCCTATGCAGGTCCATGCCTGCTCACTCCATACCCATCGCCCGCACTTCCTCAGTCTTGTCAGTCAGTGTCCAGCTTTGAAAGAAACTCCCCATTCTTACAATGTTCAAACTCGAGTAACGTGCGGTAATTAAATTCTTTTGTAAAGAGGGTCTTACTCCTGCGCAAATTAAAGAGCGCTTGGATTGGGTATACGGGCAGTCCTCCCCCTCGTATTCCACAGTGAAAGAATGGGCAAAATTATTTAAGTTAGGGAGAGAAAGTCTAGAAGATGCCCCTCGTCCCGGTCGCCCATTGGAAGCTGTCACTTCTGAAACAATCCAACTTGTGAAATCTGAATTGCTGTCTGACCGGCGACTAAAAACCAAGGAAATAGTAGCGAGGTTAGGGCTTTCAAAATTAAGTGTTTTGAGGATCATCAAAGAACATTTGCATATGAGTATGGTTAGTGCAAGATGGGTTCCAAAAATTCTTTCAGCTGCTCAAAAACAGGAACGAGTTCACTGCTGCAATGAATTTTTACGCGAGTATAATGCCGACCCAAGGAATTTTTTGGACTCAATTGTAACTGGGGATGAGACAATGGTTCTATATTATGACCCACTCAGCAAAACAGAGTCCAGAGGTAATGGCCACAATTTTTTGGGATTGCAAAGGAATACTACTGATAGATTTTAAAGAAAGGAATGCCACAATGAATGGTGAGTATTATGCAACTTCACCGGTTATGAGACGCCATTAAAGAGAAGAGGCGAGGGAAGTTAAGCAGAGGTGTCCGCCTCCTTCACGACAAAGCCTCTGTCCACACAGCATTGATTTCCAAAGCTGCTGTGAAGGACTGTGGATTCCAAGAAATCTCTCATCCACCCTACAGCCCAGACTTGGCCCCTAGCGATTTCTACCTATTCTCAAAGTTAAAATCTGACCTACGTGGAAGGCGATTTAACACCGACGAAGAGCTCCAAGCAGCAGTGGAAGGACATTTTTTTAACAAAGAAGAAAATTATTTTTTTCATGGTATACAAATGTTGCCAAAGCGTTGTATTAAGTGTGATGAACTTAGAGGAGAATATATTGAAAAACAGTAAAACCAGTTTTTTTCTTTCACCTTTCCTTCTATCCCGGGCCGGAATCTTATGGACCTTACTATGTATATATTGACTTCTATTGACCTTTTAAAATGGCATCCTACTTGGCCATAACTTGTTTTCCTAAACACCATTCCAGTCCTTCGACATCGAGAAATATAGTAAAGTTGAAGAAGAAAAAAGACTTGTTACTAATTACTTAGCTGTGAGGAAGAATGTGTAATAAAGGAAGATGAATTTAAAATGCAAAAGGTTGAATAAGAAATGGAATGAGTTGAATTTGAAAAGTTAAGTGGAATTTGACTTGGTGGGGTTCATGGGTGACTGTGACTTGTTTCAAATATTGAATGTAATACATTGTTGTTTTTGGAATGTGATAACGATTATATATTTTGGCATACAAAAGAATATTTAATCATTTTATATTTTTTAATTTAATTTATCATTACTCTTATTTTTCATTATATTTAATTTTATTATTTATTTATTATTATATTTTTTTGTTTCATTTAGTTTTGTATATTCTAGTGTTTATACTACATTTAGTCAGAGCTACAACTAAGGGCGTAATAACTCAGATGTTTATCGCCCCTAAACCCTCTCCTATCCTATCCTACTGTACATCAAGCGTTTGGTCGGGATTTGCACCTTTACATCAGGAGACGAATAATTGATCGCTCTGGCAGTTGCTATGTCACATCCAAAAATTTAAATATTTTAGTTTGGATAAATTTCAAACATATAGAAAATATGTCAACTAAATTCAACGGTTCTAAGTACCCAAACTGAAAATTTGATATCACCATCTTGTTTTTCTCTTTGATTTTTCTTTATATTTTATTTTATTTTATTCAACAGACTGACTAATATTTAACGGACCTTTCTTCGGTCGTCCCAATGAGCTCATCGCCACTGTTACGGAGCTCAAATGAAATAAATAATTAAAGTGACACAACTCAAAATAAAACGCAACTGAAAATGTTTCACTCTTACCTATGTAGGGGGAATAGCATTAAGACAGGAAGGGTGACACAAGTACCCGCTGATGTACAAGCTCTGAAGCTAGGTACATACAGTTTTGATGGTTGATAAAGAAATAGTTACCATGTCATTCATATTCATAACTGAAAAACGCCGATTTTTGAGTTTTGTCACTTTAGAAATACTAATTGTTAGCAGTCCTACCTAAGAAAACATATGCAAAATTGGATGCCTATACACGCAAAGCCGTAAGCGCTACGGCTAATATGGGGTATTTTTTCAGTGGTCAGATTCTGCTGGTTAACGAACTCAACCTTTTAAATCAGACTAAGAATTTTCGTAACAAAATTTATCAAAATAATTTTTTGTTCAGGTAACCGAACAGATATATAACGGTGCACCGTTATTTTCTTGGTCCTTGGGTCTACGTCACAAGCCACTTATGTACTTCCTCCTTATTAATGTAAGGATAAATAGTACAGAGAAGGGAACTTCGCTATGGTATATAGCGTTTCACGAATGACCTTATGGATACTATATCAGGAGCAATTGCTAAAGAAAATACTATGACCTTGATAATATAAACGGCCATTTAGTAAATGAGATCGCTCATTGATTCCATAACATCGTTATGTCTAGTACATTATGATTAAGCCGTTCTACTCCCGCAGTTCGTGACCAGCGAGGATATTATCAGCTACTATCAGGAAGGGAGAAGGATAGCATGGAATTAGCAGAACTATATGCTAATTGGACAACAGGATATGTTCGGGTAAACTATAGAAGTCCATGTGTAAATCAACAAGCCCTGGAGTACAACCAATTCCTAGAGAACCAACAGAAGGTATTGTATTTAATTTTTGATCATATAAGATAATTACTTACAAAACATACATAATATGTCACATTCATGAATTAATTTATCACCCTTCTTTAGGTAGAATAGAGTTGATGTTTTGTCATTTTTCGAAAGAATAGGAATCAAACCTAGTCCCGAAGTGTGTATATATATATATATATATATATATATATATATATATATATATATACATATATATATATATATATATATATAAACATATTGACTTGTTAGGGATTATCCACAAGGATTTTCTGAGGAATAAAATATTTCCACATATACTTTATTTTTGATCTTCACCTCAGCCAAATTTTAATTAATGAGCTAATTACATTTCCTCATTTTAAACGTTTCGGCCTCAGGGCCAACCTCATTATACTTATTTCATCAAACCACATATATTCACCCTATTTCCACAAGGGCTTGTCAATAGATTGAAAGTGATGACAAGCCCTTGTGGAAATAGGGTGAATATATGTGGTTTGATGAAATAAGTATAATGAGGATGGCCCTAAGGCCGAAACGTTTAAAATGAGGAATTGTAATTAGCTCATTAATTAAAATTTGGAGGTGAAGATCAAAAATAAAGTATACGTGGATATATATATATATATATATATATATATATATATATATATATATATATATATATATAGGTAATACGACAATTCGTCTTGTTTTTCTGCTTCGCCTTCAGTTCTCTCACAGTTTCAAGTTAAAGTGAATAGTACCATCATCTATGAAAAAAAAAATCGTTGTCCTATTTCAAGGGCGAATCCCGGATCAGAAACTCCCCTCGTAGCATTTTGTTACCCATAATTCATTCGTATAAATCAAAACTAAAACATTGAATTTAAATTGCATACTTTTTTCGATCAGGTTTATGAATCAGCATTCCATAGATTAAACATTCCCCTTTACTATCCTGAAGTCGATAACTTTGAGTTCGATTTCCCAACACCCGGATTTCGTAATTCGCCCACTCTTCCAAGGTCCTGATTTTTTTAATGAGTCTCATTTTTTCTAAAAGGATCTATGAAAATGATCCATCAAATGATTGTTTTATTTATACCTAAGTATATTGGTTCGTGACTGGAGATGAAGAAGCTATTAGGACAAAAAAAAGTACGTGTACACGATAGCATACCATGTATGGAATGAAACGTTTCTACATAAAATGTTAAGGTAGTTCTTCAAGAAAACTATTACATTCCCGTGAACACCCCATTCATAGAGTTGGGAAAATATGAGTCGTCTCCAGACTGAATCATATGCCTTCTCTAAATCTAGGGAGACGGCGAGCACAGACTGTTTTTGTAAGAATGCATTGAGGATTTCTGTCTCCATTTTAGCCAACAGGTGCATCGTCGAGTGTCCAGGCCGAAACCCACATTGATACGGCGATAAGAGGTTCTTATTTTCTAAAAACCACAATAATCTTTTATTTATTATTCTTTCCGCAACCTTGCAGAGAGTATTTGTCAATGAAATTGGCCTATATGACGAAGGCAGCTCCTTATCTTTACCTGGCTTGAGGACAGGAACTAAAACAGCCTCGTTCCAAGAGTGGGGATAGGAACCAGTCAAGTAAATCTCGTTAAGTGCATCAAGAAGAGCTAGCATACCGCGTTCCGGCAGATTTTGTATCATATCATATGTGATCATGTCTGGACCGGGTGATGTCTTTCGACCACACGTTAAAGATATTTTGAGTTCTTGTACGGTAAAGGGTTCATTCAAAGGGTGTATGAAGTTAGTAAGCAATGGGATTTCAGAATTTTCAGATGTGGTTTTGTGGGTTAAAAATGGGTTAAAAATGCGTTAAAAATGCAGCGGAAGTTCAGGGTGAGGTTAGGCTCCGTTCTATCTGACGACTTCCCTCAGGAAAATGGAGTGCCACAAGGAGGTGTTCTTAGCACAACATTGTTCAATATTGCTGTAAATTCCATCACAAAATGTATCCCCGGGGAAGTATCTTATTGTATGTATGCTGATGACCTTCTCATTTATAAAATACACAAAAACATAAACACTGCACAAGAACATATTCAAAGTACATTAAATGAGCTACAAAGATGGTGTCTGGTTACAGGTTTTAAATTTTCTCCTGAAAAATCAAACTATGTGATTTTTTCGAAAAAGAGGGGAAATCAAACTGCAAACATTACTTTAAATAACACAGCCATCCAACCCTCAGATTTCCTCACTTTTCTAGGACTGAAATTTGACAAGAAGTTAACATGGGTACCCCACCTAAAGGAACTCCTTAAAAAATGCAAAAAAAGTTTGAATTTTTTGAGAATTCTAAGTAACACTAAGTGGGGAGCTGACAGACGTTTAATGCTTACTTTTTATCGTTCCTACACCAGGTCTTTACTGGATTATGGTTGCATTGCTTATTCGTCCGCCAGTCCCAGTACACTCAAACTTCTTAACTCCATTCACCACACTGCTTTGAGAATAGCTACGGGTGCATTTAGGACAAGCCCTTCGGATAGTCTCTGTGTAGAAGCTGGAGAACCTCCATTGGAGTATAGACGAAGGTATTTAGGATTAAAGTTTCTTTTAAAATCGAAAGCTCATGATACACCTTGTGTACACACATGCTTAAGCGAAGAACTATCTAATAAATACACACAGACACATAGGAAACACAGACCTCTACTTATCCGTCACTTACAGAACACAGATGACACCTTGTTTCTGAATACTCCTCTGTACACAAACAAACCTTTACACTTCACCCCCTGGAGTGTAAAGAACTTGAGAATTAACCTAACAATGACACATTTCAATAAAAATGATCCACTTGCCTCACAATTTTACAAGTCTATGTACAATTCAATCACCAAAGACAATCCCTCAGCACTCTTCACATTTACAGATGGATCTAAAACTAACAACGGGACCGGCGCTGCAGCGATCACAGAAAATCAAATCAATACCATTAAATTACACGACTACACTTCAGTTTACACTGCAGAATTACAAGGTATACACTTATCACTGTCCAAAACAAATAACATAGAGCAAAGTGATATTATAATTTGTACTGATTCATTGAGTTCTTTACACTCTATGGAAAGCATTTACAACAACCATCCCCTAATCACACAAATATACACCCAAATACACAGATTAAAACAATACAACATTACAATGCTTTGGATACCGGGACATAAAGACATAGGCCTAAACACAGACGTGGACAACCACGCTAAAGAGGCTACCTTTAAAGATAATATTGACATCAGACAACTAACTACACAGGACTTATGTAACATAGCACATACACACATATTACAAGATTGGCTAAATCACTGGTTACGGACAGACAACAAATTGAGAGAAATTAAAAACACAATCAAAGTCTGGCATGACAATGATTTGTCTTTAAATAGAAGAGACCAAGTTGTCCTGACCAGGCTAAGAATTGGACACTCACTTATAATACATTCATACTTAATGGAAAGACAAGACAGACCCGTGTGCTCCCTGTGTAATGTTCCCCTGACGATAAAACACATACTGACAGACTGCAGAAGACGAGAGAATTTACTCATGCCACACGACTTACACACATTACTCGCAGAAGGAAGCCCACACATCAACACTATATTACATTACTTAAAGAACAATAATTTATACAAAAAAATCTAGCCAATCTCCCTTCTTTTCTTTGTGCTTTCGATTTTAATAGTTTACTTTAATAACCTATAGATCTGATTTAATTAAGCTAATGTACCTTATTTTAGTTATTTTGTGTATTATATTTTCATTGTAACTACAAATGAATTGTGGTTTATATTTGTATTTGTTATCTTTATTCATATGAAGATGTTTGTTTTGTCGCCTATATTGCGAAAACATTAATAAATAAATATTCATATGAATCTTGTGGTATATGCATGTATGTGTGTATATGCTATATTTTGTGTATATATGTATGTGTATGTATGTATGTACGTGTGTGTGTGTATATATGTATGTATGTACGTGTGTGTGTGTATATATGTGTGTGTGTGTGTATATTTATATGTGTATAATGTTTGTATATATATATATATATATATATATATATATATATATATATATATGTATATATCTTATTTAAGTATAAATGTAAATCGTATCAAAGTGTAAAAAAATTGTATATATTTTATAATCTGTATTAGGGCTCATAGCCATAGTTGCGGAGCTCTTATAATGAAATAAATAAAAAAAAAAAAATGTTAAAACGTTTTGATTTTTAAATTTTCTACAACCATCGGAAGAAATACTTCCTCCGCTCCAATATTACTCGTTTTCAGAATACATCTTTTCGATTGCTTCGTATGCTATTTATGACGAAGAAAAACTAACATTCAGCTGCCATGTGTACATTCATCTTTTAGTTTAATGTTCAATTGAGGAAAATCATTCTTTAGAGGACCATTTGTTTTTAACTAATTTATTTATTATTTATGCACGAAATATTTCGTGCATTTTTTCACCTTTTCAGGGACACTTTTTGTTAGGAAGTCACCATCGTCACCATCTACTCTCAATGCTAGAAATTTATAAGCAGACTGCTAATAAATTCCATGTCAGAAGGTACGAAATTTTTTTAGAGTTTTTAAAAAGGTCATAACATATTTCAGATATTCTAATTTTTGACCTTAAAGATAATTCATTTAATCATGTAGCGATGGTGACTTCCTGACGATGGTGACTTCCTAACAAAAAGTGTCCCTGAAAAGGTGAAAAAAAGGCACGAAATATTTCGTGCATAAATAATAATATACTGCTAATAGCAGTATATGAGTGTTGAATAACCCTGAAGAAATCTACCTTTGCTATTTTAACAAGGAATGTGAGTGGATTTGATTCAGAGCTTCCTTTGAAGTGTCTAATTTGCAAACTCAAAGCTACTTCTAAGCACAAAACAAGACCTAAAATCTATTCTTTGTTTACAATATGAACAATTGTACAAACCACATTCTACTCCTCATCTTCAAGAAGTTTCTTACTAATGGAAGAGATGAAAGCGGGGAAACAAATTCAAAATTGATTCGTTCTATCAATTATGTCTTACGATAAAAATATGAATGTTAAAATATTCAAGATGTTTAATAAATTATCATTATAATACATTTTTCATACAAAGCCACCCGGTATTATTTCTTTCTTTTTGGGGCTGCATATTTAACGTTTAATTAGTTAAAAGCAAAATACATATCGTTTATTAAATAACGTAAAATTAAAAAAAGATGAGAGAAGTAGAAAGCCTAAAAAACTAAAAATAAATGATTCGGTTAGTTAACAAGTATAAGTCGTAAAAAAAAAATGTATATATATATATAATATGTATATATAAATATATATATATACACACATATATATATATATATATGTATATATATATATATATATATATATATATATATATATATATAGAGAGAGAGAGAGAGAGAGAGAAATAAATAAAATAAAACAGTACGTAAATGAAGAAAACTCGATGAGTTCATGAATTTATCTGTACATTATTACTTACCACGTGACCATGTGGTAATGATTTTTTGTTTGTGACATAAAAAACATTAAAATAACTCTTAAATATAATCTATTTTAAAGAATAATATAAATCCTGCATATGTGCAAGGTTTTGTTTTTTGTTTTGTTCCTTTTTTGGGGGGCAGAATACCTTTCTCATTTTGAAAGCAGCTAATTTAAGAAAATGATAAATATTGGTCATTATTTTATTGCATGTCATTATGACAAAATGTCTCTGTTTGATTTAAATATATTTATTCGCGTATTTTCGTTGGCGACATAGCAACGAAATTAAACCATAACAAATATATCTTCCTAACATCGGCATATGCCAACCTCAAAGGTTTGCAAGACCAATGAATTGCAATGTCTTTGTTTTTTTCTAGAAACAGCTTGATTTGTTGTGCAACATAGCTATTCCCAATTCATTCCACTTTAAAATAAAACGGAGCTCGAGTCACTGCAAACTAATTAAATCTAGAAAATATGTTCACATTCCGTAGCTAATTTTACTCGAGAACCAATAACTTACTCTACCCCCGCTCGGATTTCTTCCCGTGTTTATATACTTGAACAAGCTATGCAGAACAAAAACATCAGATATCAATTAGACAAGGACATATTTGACTTCATTGGTAGTTCTAACGAAACTAATTCTGTCTTAATGAATTTCCGTCCTGACATTCAAATAATTCCCAGAATATCTCCGCCGAACACGTTTCGCTTTAAAAAAAAGAATATTCTGTAGTGACCAAAAACAGACCGAAGCAGTGCATACAAGTTTGTTTGTAAAGTACATAGAGTGAAAACTGAAACAGTTAATAATGATAACAAGTCTACATTGAGATCAGTTTATTTTATTGTTATTATAATTATTTTATATTATATATTATATTTTCTTTATAATTATTATTATTTTATTGTTATTATAATTAAATGTTATAATTTTGTAATATCGTATGTAAGTAAATCGCTAAAAACTGCAAAACTCTTAATAAATAAATAATTTATTATAGGTTCAAACCTTAATGCATAATATCAACTGATAATATATCGTTTCGGAAACGTGAGTGAGTCGATTTCGTGAAAATGTGTAGCCACTAAAAGAAAAAAACAATTAATACATTTTTTAGCCTTTGCAGTCGATATTTTCCCCTCAAGTTTCATGACAAATTTTAAATGACTCCGCTGTGGAGCTGAACAGAATAAAACAAAAATTATTAACATAAAAAAAATAAGAAAATTATGTTTTATTTAATTGTTTCACTTGCTAATATGTTTACAATTGTTCACTATTGTTTATTCTCATTTAATTGTTTTAAGTGATAAATCGCTCTTATTGCGGCTTCATTAATGTATAAATAAATAATTCTAGGAGCAAATAAAAATATACTGAACTTTTTAAATAAATTTAAAACTCTCAATTAATATAAATTATTTTAATAGATCGATTAGAAAACCACTAAATAGACTTTTTTCTTTTGTCTCCAGTCGGATGCTATGAATCAATTTCGCTTTGCATTGTTTGTTTAAAAGAAAGTTTAAAAAATTAAGGAATGGACGTCCAGCTACCGTAACAACATGCGAGAAATAATTGTACTTGCTCGACACAGAATTGGCCACACGAAACTAGCAAACGATACGTTATGACAGTACTTAACAAATAAGTATAAGACTCAATTAATTAATTTTTGGACACATGGAACGCCTTTTAAGAATTAATTATTTTTCATGTAATGATGAAACACTAGTAAGAAAAAATAAAAATTTACTATCATTGAATATGGATGTCAGGTATTAGTGGAGACCGTAGAAAATGTTTAAATGGAGCGAGACAAATAGGCTCATGTCATGCAGCTGGTAGAATAAATACTACTCCATATTTTAAGCTAAAAAATAACTAAAAACAAATAACAAATGTCAAGCAACTAAGATGACTCACAAGTTTCTCTAAAAGTCTGCAATAAATTGGGGTCTGTGTGCTATTACTTTACGAGACAGAGTAATAAAAATTCCAGTTCTAGAGAAGATATTCGTGCATAAATAGCGTGGATAAATATTGCAACATTAGATCCTGTGGGATGGTGATGTTGGTCGCGTGTGTTACACGTGAGTTAGGGCACACGGAAAACTTAGATCGTTTGCAATTAACATCAACTTGGTCCCAGCTGTTCCTGAGTTGGGTATAACCTATTTCCATAACGTACTCTGTCGTGTAGTTCGGCAGACATCAGACCACTTAGTTAGGTAATGCATAGCTTTAAGCACAGCTGCTTATTCAGGAAGTATGCAAGTTCCTTTAATTGATAAAGCATCTTTCAATGGCTCATCATTTATTGCCAATACTTAACATTTTGTTCACCCAATCATTGCAGATTTCATTGCAATAAACTCATCAAAACTTCCGTAACACAGTACCTGCCTTTCTAGGCTCAGTCCTCAGAAAAGTGGTAATTTACGCTGCATTCCTCAACGTTGGTCTTTCTTAAAGAACAACTGACACAATTTTAAATTAAATTTAATTTTTTTTTTCGGAGTAAACTCCAACTTTTACTGGACAGATTTCGATTTTTTTTACAACAGATGTTCCTCGTTAGTGGGGACCGGGTTCGTCGCAAGGAAGTAACCCCCCCCCCCCTCCTAATGGACCGATTTAGTTTATTTTTACAACACTTCTTCCTCTGTAGACACTCATTTGTTGCAAAAGAATAACAATTACTCCAGCTATGGTCAAATTAGTAATTTTGGTCTGGTGTAACCCAGCATGATGATAAACCATGATATGTCAAAAAAAACATTAACCATGACCGCTATCGTGTTATCACACTCACAGACATCTATATATATATATATATATATATATATATATATATATATATATATATATATATATATATAGTTATGCAGTTTATGAAAATATATTAAATTCATAAATGGTCTAAGCTGTAGATGTTAATGCTGCTAAATTTGTTTAATTTCATGAAAATCCTGTTATATGAAAAATATAAGTAATAAAAATAAATAATACTTCCAGCGGTTTTTTAATTACATCTGGCATCTAATAAAAACCCCCAGATGGCTTTATAAAAATTCCTATGTCGCTTTAATGAATGCGATAGCTATAAAATATAGTGAACAATTACCCAGGAAGACTTTTATAACCACTTGCCGCATAAAAGTTATTGAGGTCAGTGAAACTGCGTGTTGCGGCCTTTATAATGGTCATTAAAAAAGGAAATGTGTCTTTTAGGGCTTAAAACTTGAATAAAGTGAATTGAAGCCACACGTGAAGTACTCATTATTTTCCGCTCGGCTTCATTACTTTATGGAGTTGAGGCGAGATTATAACTACTTTCATAAATCAAGGTTGCAAGCTCACTCAATTTATCGTTATCTCACGATAAAAAAAAAAAAAAAAAAAAAAAAAAAAAAAAAAAAAAATAGGTGCAAGGAAGTTAGAGACCTGAAAAGGAAGCACAACACCCTAGAATAAGAAAACTGTCAATTCTTGACTTATCCTGAGGATCTTCTACAACAATTGAACGGTAGTTACCGCAATAATCAAATGTTATATTGTATCAAATACCGCATGTACGTATTCTTGAGAGGTTGTAAATGAAAGACAAAATAATTACATGCAGGGCAAGATTAATTTCAAATCTTGGAGAGAAGAAAGAAAATTCGAAAGCTCTATTTCTGATACGTAATATGAAATGCAAGGTAATATATCCATCCATTTTATTGGCTTTTGTCGGGTCCTTAAAGAGCGCAGAATAATATAATTACGACTAACTCAGAATCACCAAGAAATGTTGAGCATATTAAGTGACGAAGACAGAAAGAATCTTGTAGGACATATCAAAAGTGCTGGGCTCTACATGCATTTTTAGTGGCTTAATATAATCTATAAATCCGATATAGTTCCGCAGAGAGGGAGGGAGAATAGCGGAAAAGAGAGTTGTCATCGTTGCAATGCTCTCTGCTTTGCCAGTAGTTTATTTCCCTTTAACCCCATGGATTTGATTTATTCGTTATCCCTAAACTCCACTCTGTACGTACCCTAAGAGCGCAAAACATTGTAGTTTTATCTTGCCTTTATATAGGTTATTGTAAGCAGTTTCTTCAGGATTATGGCTACTACCTTGCTAAAGAATGCCCTTAGTTATACAGCTCCTGCGTAATAGACTGTTATTTCCCCCAACAAGAACAACCCCACCGGAACTCCTCGACCTAAAACCTGTACACCGAAATAAACTAAAGACTCTTTCTTTTTACTAACTCTGATAATCACTTCTCTGCCTGAAACCCTCAGGAAGCGAGCCCTGATGGCGGTATTAACCCCAAGCGAGTAGTAGACCCAGAGCTCTTACTTGGATTTCTTTTGACAAAAGGATTTTATTTCTCTCTTTATGAGTCCACTTGTAATAAATTGGAGTGGCAGCCGTATTTCCTCCGTGTTTGTAAGCAGAGCACGCCCTACATTTCTCCCTCGAAGATGGAGAGTTCTTTCCATTCCCAGCCAACTCCAAGCTACGTTTATATGCTTTTGCGTTGGAGTATTGACCCTGACTCAGTCGGAAAGAGAATCAAATGCAGTATTATGGTAAGTTTATTAAAATTTATGTTTAAAAGAAACATATTATTGTCCAACACTTTATTGAGCGATTAGCTAAATAAAAAGATCGATAGGTATGTTAAGATTCCTCAACCGGTTTCGAAATATATAAGCATATGTCCAACAATCCCAAGGAAAATATAGTTTTTTCCCACATTTTCCATGTCCTTGGAAATAATTTCATTAATTTCCCATGCCCCATTACCTGAAAAACGTGTATCTGGAAGGCTAAAAACGCATGAACGTAAGCGCAACGATTTTTCCCCGCGAATTTTGCCCAAAAAAAAACATGTTCAGAGGGACTTTTCTGCTGGTTAACGAACCTAAACTTTCCAATTAGACGACAGATTTGTGTAGATAACTTTTTTAGCGCCACTATCTATGGTTGCCAGCCATCGTGGAGCAGGGAATCCTGTCAATGGGCATACATGAAAAGGCGAACAGATATACAAATGATGACCCAGTTCCTGCGAGTCGGAACGAAAAATAAGAAAATCATAGAATACTGCAAATTTCATGTCTTATTAAGGAAAGAAGCGGTGTTACATGTATATTTGATTACATTAGTATTCATTATTAAATAGCTCTAGTCCAAAATGCACGGATGGTTACGACGACATACTTGAGACGTTTCGGCACAAACACATCAAAATTAATATAAGATGAATAAATATATTTAATGGAACACCAAGGAGTTCCTCCAGATAATCAATCGGGATTGAAAAAATCCTAGGAGGTACTCTCCTGGAAATAACACCAAATCGTGACCTCAATGGCTGAACGTATTTCTCCTTCTTTTATTACAAGGAAGAACCCAGTGTCCGAATACAGCTTATAAAGAGTCGCAGAGAAAAAGTAGATACAAACATCGAAGAGATAAGAGTTTCCAGAGAGAAGGAACAGGATATGGGAGAGGTTGGAAGGGGAAGACCAATAGCTAACAAACAACTCGGTGGAAGGGTTCAAGTTCAGGAGAAGTGTATGGCTTGAGGCTTGGGTCTTTCCTCAATATGCCTTCAAGAACTTAATCAACTCATGTCTAAAAGGCAGGTAAATACAGTAACTTACCAGATGTCCGACTTGTTTACATTAACTGATTTCTAATGATCAACTGACTTTTCTCAAATCTGACTTTGGAAATTTGATTTAAAAACAATTTCGAACAATTAAAATTTATAGTAGAAATTGCTAGATGGTGGAAATTGGTGGATTAGAACAATGAAAAAATTACAAACTTTCCACAGGTGTTCTATTTCTTGCAGAACGTTTTCTGGGACTAATCCCCATTTTCAATGCCGTAAAACATTTTGCCAAGACGTAGTTTCAGCTACAGCCGGACGAGCTTCAATCATTGTAGGAATTGCTGGATGGTGGAAAATTATGTTCAGAACAATGTAAAAAGTCCAAAATTTCCACAGGTACTTTATTTTTTGCAAAACGTTTTCGGGGACTTAGCTGGACTTTTTTCATTATTCTGAACATCTATTTTACCACCATGTGACGTGGCGTCCTGCGGGGAGTGAGAACCTGCTTTCTCTACCTCTTTGGACTGATAACATTTTATGTTTTATATTTTATTCGGAATTCGCACCACTTGTAAATGTTTACTATCCACAAAAGATAGTCAATTTTCTTCTCCATTTTGGATGTAATAGTTTTTGTATACAATTTAAGATTTTTATTCTTCTGTTTTTTTTTTCCCGTGGTCGGTAGGCCTTGGGGAGTGGAGGCGTCGGGTCTGGGGAGTCTGTGAGAAAATGGCGTAGAAGCAGGTGCTAGAAAAAAAAGTTTTCTTTGCAAGTATGAGGTTTCCAGCTTTTAAGGAGGGACTGAGGCGTCCTTTTTGTTAACAATGAAAATGAAGATCCAGTAGCACGAAGAGGCGGCATTTGTCTTCTCCGTTTATCGTTTTGGCCGAACATGTGATTGGAACTCCATGTGGTAGGCTTTTAGAGCATATTGTGGGACATATGAGTGAGTAACCCATACATTTTATCTTCTGCTGGACACCAGTCTCCACGTTTCATTTATCTCCAGGGCTCATTTAAAATTTTGTCGTTCAATTACTGCCATGAGTGCAAGTAACTATATTGTGCATAGTTTAAAAATTTGGGAAAAGTTAAGTTTACTATCGCTAAATAAGTTATTGGCAATGCCAGATCACCAAAATTTTGTGTTGTAATTTGATATTGGTGTCTATGCCAGGTTTTGGAATTGTACATGTAGTTGCAATTCAATAATTCTTCACTATGTGTTTACTATGCCAATTTGTTGGATAGTTATGGACTTCAGTTTTATCGTCATGTATTATTCTCATGTAGTTATTGGCCAGGCCAGACTATGGAATTTTATGAGTCTTGAGAATTGTGCCTTTTCCCAAATTAAATATATTTGATATATATGTGTTTATGCCTCTATCGAAAGTTTACTTTTGGCTTCTTCCCAGATTACTGATTGTATCTGGTGTATGTTCATGATTTTATTCAAAGTCTATATTTTTGCTCCTTCCCAGATTAATGATTATACCTGGTGTATGTGTATATATATATATATATATATATATATATATATACATATATATATATTTATGTTTTTATCGAGAGTCCAATTTTTGTTCTTCCCAGATTACTGATAGTATCTGGTGTGTATACATATATGTTTATCTATCGATACCTTTTACTATATTATTCAATATTTGAATCATATTAATCCTTCTTGTGATATTTCTATATATATATATATATATATATATATATATATATATATATATATATATATATATATATTTATGCTTTTATTAAGAGTCTATTTTTGTTCTTCCCAGATTACTGATAGTATCTGGTGTATATGCATATATGTTTATCTATCGATATCTTTTACTATATTATTCAATATTTGAATAATATTAATCATTCTTGTGATATTTCTATATATATATATATATATATATATATATATATATATATTTATGCTTTTATTAAGAGTCTATTTTTGTTCTTCCCAGATTACTGATAGCATCTGGTGTATATGCATATATGTTTATCTATCGATATCTTTTACTATATTATTCAATATTTGAATAATATTAACCCTTCTTGTTTTATTTCTATGTATTAATGATATTTAAAATATATATATACATACTTACCCTTTATGGGGAATTTATTTTTTTTTGGTATTCATAGATATCGATTGTGTTTGGGTATATGTGTGTTTACATTTTTATTGGGAACTATTTGTGGTATTTCAAGATATTTATTATATTTAGGGTATATATATATATATATATATATATATATATATATATATATATATATATATATATATATGTATATGTATTTGTTTTTGTTTTTTTCTCTGGGACCCTTTTGTACTTATCTCAATATAGTTACCAGCTCTGAGCATCTTGTTGTGTTCTTTTTTTATTTGGATCACCTGGGTTTCATACCTCATTGAACCTGGCTATCCGTTGTCTATCCGGATAAATTGTACCACCCCAGCTGTTGGTAAGTGAGCCTCGCTTTAAATGGTTTTTTTTATAGTTTTAATATTCTTCCAAATTAAATTTATTTCGGTACAACCATCCAGCAATTCCTACAATGATTGAACCTCGTCAGGCTGTAGGTGGTACGACGTCTTCGCACAATATTTCACGGCATTGAAAATGTGTCTAAGTCACTGAAAACTTTCTGTACAAAAAAAAATCTGTGGAAATTTTGGACCACCTAAATTAAATTTTACGTTTAGGGAAATTTTAATCATTTATTTTTCGATGCCGTCAGAACCCACTACATAATATATTTACTCAGAATTAAGTCAGAACCCACTACATAATATATTAAACAAGTAGAGCACAATCAAAATTTAATTCTATTATAAGTAAAGAACATAAATCTTAAATAAGTAAAGATGGAATGGTTGGGATTCGGCTAAATAAACCTCAATATGATTTTGTTTTAAAAAATCTATATTTCGGACGTTTCAGCTACTCATTGGGAGCCTTCGTCAGCTAAAATGACAAAAAAAGAAATTAATACAGAAACAAAAAAAAAGTTTATAATTGTGATAGGTAACAGAACTATAAATAGAATTAACTTATAAAAGAACATATCGTCTTAAATTCTTAGAATGAGTAGAATGAAAAATAAATAGGTACAATAATTGATTTTAATAGTAATTAGTAACATTAATTGATTTTACAAAGAAATAAGAAACTACATACCAAAGACAAATATAGTAGCTGATAGTAACATTAATTAATTTTACAAAGAAATAAGATACTACATACCAATGGAAATGCCGAGCGGCAGAGGAAGACCAAGGTTGGCAATTAAGTAACTATTGTGAAAGTGTCTAAGGAAATTTTTTTTTTTTTTTTTCATCCCAGCCCCCAATTTATTTACAAAACTTATCTACAGAAACTCCAGGCCCAACGGGTTGGAGCCTGGAGTCGGGCTTTAGTCTACACCTTATTCTACGCTTACGTACTAGAAGGGACTGTAAAATGTACAAAGGGGATCTTAGCCTACTTAGTCTATGATACTAAATCTAGGGGGAGACAATGTTGCATAGGGAGGGACTACACAAGGAAAACCTAACTTAAAGCTAACTTAGACTATTTACAATTATTACAATATATACATTATATACATTAAGCTGCCTCTTCTACTAAGTCCAGGATCCGCCTGGGGCTGCCCTGCCATCTCTGCGGTAGTAGAGGGGGTGTCACGTCCCTGAATAGGGGGTTGACGCAGTACTGGAGGCTGTCATAAAATTTAATATGACGTCTCCGTATGAAATCTTGAACTGCTGGAAGCTCCAGTTCGTCGTGAAGGAGGGATGGCTTCTTCCTCTGAAGACTTGTGTGCTGTACTGCGCGGAGGAGGACCCCATTTTGGAACTTCTGTAGCCGCCTTAGCGTACTCGGGTAGATGTAACGCATGGCAGGCGCTCCATGCAGAAGCGTTGGCCTGATGATTGCCTTGTAAATCTGCAGCTTCAGCCGAAGTGAAAGCTGGGCCGATCGCAATAGGTGATTCAGGCGGAACGTCTTCTGCCGGCCTTCCTTCAGGCGGCTGTTGACGTGTGGTGTCACAGAAAGATGCCGGTGTATGTGCACTCCCAGGTAGTTAATCTTCGTGGACAGCTTGATCCGCTGACCTCGGACCTCGAAATGCGAGGGTAGAGATCCTCGGGGTCTGCCTCCCTTGTTTCCCTGGAAGGAACACACAACGGCATCTGTCATAGTCGGGTTGACGTCTATTCCTGTGCCGCTGAGTGCGTCTACGATAGTCTCGCGGGCTGCCTGGGCTCGTCCAAGTGCGACGCGGGCGTTGAAGCTGGAGGAATAGACGCCAATATCGTCAGCATAAGCAGCTAAGGAAACTTTCGGGAACTTCATCCTCACGATGTGGGCAGTGTAGATTGTGAAGAGCACTGGACCTAACACCGACCCCTGGGGTACTCCACACGTCGACGGTCAACTGCTGGATGTACCACCGCCGATCCTGACGGAGAACGATCTTCCTGACAAGTAGCTGTCAAGAATCTTGACGAGCTGTGCCGGGAATCCGTAGCCCCGCAGCTGATGCAGTAGCATCTGGTGGGATACGCAGTCGAACGCCTGCGTGCAGTCCAGGGAGATAAAAGCCGTAGCTCTGTTCTTGTTGACCTCTGCGGCCACGGTGTTCTGGAGCTTGGCGACGTGGTGATCACAGGAGAGCCCGGACCGAAAGCCAGTCTGTTCCGGAGGGATGACATCCGCTTCCGTACAGTGCTTCAATACATGAGCAAGGATCAACTTTTCGAAGATCTTGCTCACGTGGCTCATCAGGCTAATCGGCCGGTAGTGCTCGGGCTTGTCACCTGGCTTCTTTGGTTTTCGAAGAGGGACCACCATAGCATGTTTCCAAGCGTCCGGGAAGTGTCCAGTGCGGTAAGCTGCATTGAAAATGTTCAATAGGGAGGCCTTGGCTTTCCTAGGGAGCATCTTCAGCATCACGTAAGGTACACCATCCAATCCGGAGGATTTATTGCCCTTTGTTCGCCTTCGTCGTTCTCCTCGTAATAGTCGGCGAGGGCTTCGGTTTGTTCTGCCTGCGATAGGAGGTGACCGCCATCGGAGAGAAGGACTTCTCGCCGCTTGGAGACCGTGCATCTCAGACGCCGCCAGAACTGCCTGGTGTCTTCGTGAGTACGTCGAAGTTGCTCGTGCCAGAGGGCCGTCTTCTATTGCGCAGACAGCTGCGCAATTTGCCGGGTCATGGCATTGATAGGGGCCCTCAGGGTGCCGTCTCCCGTCCACGCCCAGGTGTTCTTGAGGTTGTTCCGCATCCCGATCAGCCTGGTGATGTGGGCAGGAGGTCTGTGCTAGTTGATGGGCTTTGGTGAAAACTTCGGAATCCTTCCGTCGGCGGCGGACTGGATGGCCTCGGTGAAGACGGTGACGGCTTCATCGGTGTCGGCAGCAGTTTCGTAGTTCCTGATGCACGGTAGGGCGGAGAGGATGTCCTCTTGAAATCGTTTCCAGTCTGCCTTGCGGAGAAGGTACTTCGTGGGCAGTTCTGTCGGCGGGTCTCCTTCTACCTCGTACAGGACTGGGCGGTGGTCTGAGGGACCATAATCTAAGGCACAGCATCTGGTGACCGCATGCAGATCCCTAGTGAGGAGGAGATCCAGGTGGGGTTCCCTGCGTGTCTAAATGTGTGGATTCCCGAAAGAATAACTCCGAGGCTCGTCCTCACTATGAACCGCCCCAGTTCGTTTGCCGTGGAACACTGCCAGACCTGATGTTTGGCATTGAAGTCCCCCACAAGAATGTGGTGAGGCTCTTGCGATGCAGCAGTGATGATTGCCTTGGTCTCTGCTAAGGATGCTCTGGGCCTGCGGTAGACGCATGTGAAGACGTATCGTCTCCTCAGACGGACCGAGACAGACACTGCCTGTGTCCCTGTGTTGGTAGTGGGCTGGTGCTCAAGGAGTCTGGAAGGAAGATTTCTTCGGACGAGGAGTAGTGCTCCGCCAGATGTTCCAGGCAGGCCGTCACGCCTGTACGATGTATATCCCCGTAAGTACAGCCGATCGGTTGGGCGCAACTGGGAATCTGTAAGTGCTACAACAGCAGGGGAGTACGTCTGGAGGAGGTGTTCTAATTCAGCCAACTTAGGTCGAAGGCGTCGGATGTTAAAATTGATGATGATATGTCCAATCATTTTGAGGGCATCGCCATGTCTACCAGCCTGTCGACCTTCGCCATGAGTTTCGTTACTGTGTCCACCAGACCCATTATGAGGGTGAACATTGCGTCCATGTTCATCCGCTGCGGTTGTGTAGGTGGAGAGAGTTCGGGCAGCCGCATCTGGTCGGGGGTCGCTTGTGGCGCACCTTCAGTGTTTGGGCGAGCTTGTGAGCCTCCGGCGACCTGGGAGTAGTACACTCCGTGGTTCACCCTGGTGGCAGGGGGTCTTCTGAGCGGTTCAGGCTGGCGCGCTGCGTTGGCGTTCTTCATGGGGGTAGCCTTCTGCGTCCGCTTCTGCCGGAGCTGCTCGGCGTACTCGATCCGCTTAGGGCAGAGGCGGTAGGAGGTGGGATGTTCCCCTAGGCAGTGGGCACACTTGGAGCGTGTAGTCTTCGGGCACTCGTGGGTCCAGTGGCCGGCTCTGCACCATCCGCATTTCCCTGTGTGGCCACAGTATTCAGCAGTATGCCCGAAGGCAAGACATTGATAGCATTGGACAGGGCCGCCTCCTGTCCTGAACTCGGTCACCTTGAAGCCGACATGGTCGATGTGCCGCAGTTTTTGGAGGTCCTGGATGGTCGCTTCGTGGGTTGTGATGAAAAGTATGGCGCTCAGCTCAATCTTCTCTCCTGATTCCAGCTTCTTCGTGAGCCTCGACGCCGTTTTGAAGCCTTTGACCCTCTGCTCAGTTCGTCGTTAATCTCACTAAGCGGATGGTCCTGGTCGAAACCATGGATCAGAAATCTTCTGTCCCTCTTCTTTCTGCGAACATGTGGAACGTAGTGCTGCGGTCCTCCTGAGGATGAAGTTCCCGAAAGTTTCCTTAGCTGCTTATGCTGACGATATTGGCGTCTATTCCTCCAGCTTCAACGCCTCCTGCTGTTTGAGATCGGCGGCTGATATGGGCGGCGTGATAATATACGGTGGTTGTCGCTGCTTCTTCTTTTCGGGAGAAATGTTGCTGTTGTTCGAAGAAGTCTCCTCAATTGGCAGAGGTGCGTATGAGTTTCGCACCTCTGCGGGTGGAACTCTGCGAGGTCTCGGGCGAGCTCTAAACTTCTTCGGGATAGTGAAGTCGTCCTGGTCATCCAAGCCTCGCTTGAGTGAAGAGGTCTCAGCTTCCATATCCAGTGGTATATTGCCTGTAGAGTGGCCCTGTTGGGGGGCGTTAAGTGTTGGCTTTGATGGCCCGTAGCAGGGCCGTTTAATTGCTGGATTTGATGGCCCGTAAAAGGGGCGTTCGATTCTTGCCTCTTCATCCTGGTCTTTGACGGCTGAGTATATCGGGACGAGGGCTCGCAGTCCGGTCTTCCCCGAAACTGCGAGTTGGTCAGAGACCCGGCCGAACCCCTTAACAATTCCCTTGTAGTCCCCGTGGACTACGGCTTGTTTAGGGATCCGGGAGGAATAGACAGCTACTCTCGTCGGGGTTCTTCAGTACTTCACGATATGAGCTGGCTGGGCTGGAGCTAGTTCTAGGAGTGGTCCTTCCTCTTCGGCTGCTGGCAGGAGAATGAGAATGTCTAAGGAAAAAGAATCTACTGGGGTATATGTAACTGAAAACAGCAGGAGGTGGGAGAAAGTTCGGTAAGGATCAAAAGGCATGTTTATGACATTTTATGACAGGAAAGGAGAAAAAGGTGTTAATGGGAGGATACCCCCTTTTTCTCCTTTCCTGTCATAAAATGTCACAAACATGCCTTTTGATCCTTACCGACCTTTCTCCCACCTCCTGCTGTTTTCAGTTACATACGTACATACTCGTATACCCCAGTAGAATCCTTTTTCCTTAGACACTTTCACAATGGTTACTTAATTGCCAACCTTGGTCTTCCTCTGCCGCTCGGCATTTCCATTGGTATGTAGTATCTTATTTCTTTGTAAAATTAATTAATGTTACTATCAGCTCCTATATTTGTCATTGGTTTGTAGTTTCTTATTTCTTTGTAAAATCAATTAATGTTACTAATTACTATTAAAATCAATTATTGTACCTATTTATTTTTCATTCTACTCATTCTAAGAATTTAAGACGATATGTTCTTTTATAAGTTAATTGTATTTATAGTTCTGTTACCTATCACAATTATAAACTTTTTTTTTTGTTTCTGTATTAATTTCTTTTTTTTTGTCATTTTAGCTGACGAAGGCTACCAATGAGTAGCCGAAACGTCCGAAATATAGATTTTTTAAAACAAAATCATATTGAGGTTTATTTAGCCGAATCCCAACCATTCCATCTTTACTTATCACCTCGACGGCTAACTATCTAATCATCATGATAGATCTTAAAAGTGAAGCTAAACATTTTTTTAAGTAAAATACAATCAATAAATTTTAAAAAATAGAAAAGAAAAATTAAAAAAGAACAACTATAAGATTCAAAATAAAAAGTGAATAAAAACTCAAAATTATTCATTTGTACATATATATATAAAAATAAAAATAACATCCTGTGAATAAGCTTGAGTTACAAGTGTATCAATTTGAATTGCTTCAAAATTATAGGAAAGTTGGCCACTAATCGTCATGTAATTTATCACGTTGAGTTTCGTCGTTTATTGTAGCCTGTTAACAAGGGAGTCCGCGATCCCATAGTTTCACACGAACTTATTTACGTTCGTGTCACGGAAGTTAACATTTTTTTTTTTTCACTCTTATCGAATTGTATTAATCTATTATATTACGATTTGTAAAAATTCATTCATATATTCATCATATTCATGATTCATAAAATGTTCTGATGCGCAATATCAAAATTTCTATAATATATTACATCATTTGTGTAATGTGTGTATATAGACAATTTGTAAAATATATTTTTGTTATAGCACTATATGATATATTGTTTTAGAAAAAATAGTCAAAAGTTGCGAAACTCTTAACACATAAAGTAAAATTAATTAAAGTTTATTTATTTATTTATTTAATTATACTGCCTCTACCCGTATGAGTCATTGGCAGTTCTATGTTTCTATATTTCTTGATAGAGGCCTATATCTTTGGCAAATTTGAATACCTTTTGTACAGCCCTTTCGTCGTCCTGTAAGATTTCAGCAAGGTTGCCTTCAATGTTGTTCACTTTTCTCGCCAGTGTAAGTGGAATTTAATTAATTAATTAAAGTGGAAATTAACCTAAAAAACATTTTAGCCGCGGAAAGCAAAAGGAAATTTAGCGAGTAAATTATTATCCAGCATCACTTTAATTTTTAATTGGCCATCACAAATCATATTATTTTTTGTGAAAATATCATAAACAATAAAATTATTTTTTCATAAAATAAATGCTGATTTGTACAACAAATATGAAATTTACTTCTAAAACATATATTCATATTGAGCACTAGGAATAAGAAATATTTGCAAGTTCTATCATGACTCCAATGGAGAGAATCTTTATTCCGGTAGATAAATGTGTGTAGCCTCTCTCTGGTTGTTTATCAAGTCAACCCTTATCAAGCTCAAACCGGAGACAAGGTCTCATCCCTTTGATCAACCGACGACAACCTCACCTAGAATCTGAATCAATCCCTATTTTCACAGAAAACCTTAGGAACAGGGGAATCGCGAATTTCAACGAGCAGAACCTCCTTGGGAAAAACAGAGTTTTATATTTAGAATAAATTAAATAACTTCAAGATATCGACGTTGAATTTCGCTATCATCATATGAAACCATATAACGTACCACATATAACTGAAATGTGAAGAAAATCATATTTTTATATACTGCTCTCAATCATAACTACAAAAAAATTCATATTAGAAACCTTCCCAAGGCGTCAACATACTTTTAATTAAATTTCCTGAAGTGTTGCATTAATAAGAAACGTTAAAATTAAACCCGGGGCAAGCAAAATAGCATCAGTAAATCCAAAAGCGCATCTATTAAAGAAAAAAGGAATAGAAGCAGTTATTGGTAGGTTTTGATCTTTCCTGAAAAATATAAAATTAAATCATAAAGTGAAGGAAAATTTAAGGTGCCACAACAGGAAACTGACGGTATCCACGAAATGACTGCCCCACCTTCTCAAAGTTCACCACTATTACCAATAAGTTCCTCATATTCTTTTACTATAATACTAATTTTACTATTAAATGCAATTTAAAACAAAAAAAAACATACAAATAAAAACAGAGACAAAAACCCGTTCCAATTAACATAACTAACACTTTCAAAGTTTTAAGCGCTTATTTCCCAGTTTAAGGTTTCTGAATAACCTAACATAGAAAATTTTATTATAAATAATTTGAAAAATGAGAGAAAGAAGTACATAACAAAAAGATATTTTTTTCATTTTTTTGTATTTCTCAACAAAAAAAATGTTCCGGGAATTTTTCGATTTTTGCATGACTCAATTATTTATTTCTATCGGCGTTTTTAAAGGTGCGCCCTGGAATACAACATTACAACCTAATCAGCTATCTCCTTTATTTCATAAGTAATTTTATGTAAACGTTTTCCTACCAAGAACGTTAGCTTCATAAAGAGGAATAAAAAGTATGGGTTTTCAACTTCATTACTTAACTAAAAAAAAATTAAAAGCTAAAAGGCCAGTTATGGATCTATTCCTTTATTAAATTTTCATTCAGTTCTAAAGTTCGCTCCGGATTAGATCAAGATTGATGTTAAGGGAAGATTGATGAAGTTCTCCTGTTGAGTGTGAAAATTGTTTTGGATAAATGAAGTTTAATCCGTTTCTGTCAATAAAGAAATTTATGAAAAGAAATTCATAACACCCGAGCCATTGAGAAGATACGCAACTTCCAATTAAATATCAGATTTATTTTGACTTACATATTTATTCAATTTAATTTTTCAGCTAAATAAATCTTCTATCTCAACAGAGGCAGCATTTATTATTTGGCAGTCAATAATACTCCTGAGAATTGACAATTTAATGCGGGACTGACAGCAATTCATTTAGAGATATTCTTGCAAAAGAGACATATTATGGTTCAGTTTTTTACTCAATTTCAGCGATCTGCAGAAAATAAACCATTTTTAGAAAAGATAGAGGTCGATGGATAAATAGAGTGATAGAGGTACAGAGAGAGAGAGCGAGAGGGGGCGGGAGAGAGAAAAAGATAAAGATACAGTCATAGGGGGATAGAGAGCGAATGAAGAATAAAGTATAAGTCAATGTAAATAATTTCGGAATAGTCATTAAAGTATGTAAAGTATGTAATGCTTGCAAAAAAAAAATCATGATTTCTCTGTAGTGATTTTAGAGTCTCACTCAATAGGTAATATTTATTTCCATTTATACTGTAGGTCTGTTAGATTTTGTCAAAATATTTTGTATTTTTAAGGAGTTGGAATGTGTCTGTAATATCGCACTAGTATTTTCTAAAGTGACACAACTCCAAATAAAACTCAACTGAACATGTGTCACTCTTGCCTAAGCAGGGGAGTAGCATTAAGACAGGAAGTGCCCTCTGGTGTGAAGGTTTGAAGCTAGGTACAGACATATTTACCGTGTCTTTCATAGTCATAACTGAAAAACACCGATTCTTGAGTTGTATCACTTTAGAAATTGTGGTATCTCAAGTATATTAATTAAATCATATGGCATTAACGTATGTTTAGTAATTATTAAGTGTTTTGTAATTAACATATGCTTTGTAATTAGTATGTGATTATACATGAGTAGTAGCGTTATGGTTATGTGTAAAATATATTTTAATTCCATCTTTTATCAGTAATTGTTTAGTCTTCCTTTAGTACGTATACCACATAATGGCGACGAGGAGAAAAACTAAACATTCAAGAAGAAGAAAACAACAAGTAAGTGATTATGAGTAAGATAGTGAAAGTGAAGTGGAAGTGTGTTCAGACATGAAAACCTTGACACTGAAGGAGTTTAATGTAGACTCTTTTAATCCAACTACAGAAGATTGGGAATATTGGATAAAGAGGGCTCAACATAGCGACAAAGGTTTGCAGAATGCAGGATGATAACCTGAAACACAACTTTCTACTGGCAAAAATGAGTTGTGGTCCTTTTAAATATATAGTGGATTATTTTTATCCCCAAGATGCTGAAAAAGTAACATCAAAAGAATTGATATCTGTTCTTTCCAACCATTATGGAAGACAAGACAATTCCTTATGTGAACGACTGAAATTCAACCAGCTGCACAGGTATGCAAATGAACGTGTTTGTGATTTCATTGCTAGATTAAGATCACAGGCAGCCAAATGTTCGTTCAAGGATTCTTTAAAGGATCACATGAGAGATCAGTTAGTTTTCGGCATAAATTCTGGCGATTGGCAACAAGAAATCTTGAGGAAGTATCCATCTGTTGAAAGTAGTTTCGATGAAATTGAACAGTTCCTGATGATTCTTGAAAACGCCCAAATCCAAAAACACACTATGCAACAATGGGAACATAGAAAATCGAATTTAGTCGATGCTGTAGAGACCATCAAGCGAGGCCGTCCATTGGGAGACAAACCGAAAATTATACTAGTCAAAGGAAAATATTGTTTAAAGTGTAGTCATAAAGTGCATAATAAAATTCAAGATTGCCCGGCTGTTGGCTCAGTTTGTAATTACTGCAAATCTTTGAATCATTGGGCTCGCCTCTGTTTGAAAACGGGCTCTGTAGTAGTTGAAAAAGAGTCTAGAAATATGAATAGGGTGATCAGTAGCGACAGCTGTACTGCGGACAGTGAGTCAGACCACCAAAATGTTAGCAACATAAGAAATGTGAAGGTGGGTTCCAAAGCATTCTTGAAGGTAAAAATTAATGGTAAAGAGATTGAAATGCAATACGATACAGAAGCGGCAAAGTCTGTGATAAGTGAGTCAATATGGAGACGTATAGGTGCACCAAGGCCGAAGAAATCGTCGAGTCTGTTAGCATATACTGGATTGGCGCTGGAAACTCTGGGCAACACCAAGGTAAAGGTGGAAGCGTTCAACAAAACCCGCATATTACCAGTTACGGTGGTAAAAGAAGAGGATGTGCCACTGTTTGGTATGAAGTGGATCTTGGCATTCAACCTTCCCGTGCTTCCAGGGGCAAAAGTTCGTATCGTAGCAGATCATAAAGTAAAAACCTCACTGGGGTCTGAGGAGTTGTGTGGAGACGTTTCAGCTCTCTGGCAGCAATACGAAGAATTGTTCAGGAATGGTACTGGAACCATTAATACAACTAAGGTATCAAGGCCAACGAGAGATCTGAATACCCGGTTGGCAGACGCCCTTTTCTCGCATAGAACTACACCCCAAAGAACTACAGGGCGAGCAACTGCTGAACTCAAGTTAGGTAGGCGGTTGCCGAGTCGATTTGACCACATCAAACCTTATTTTGGAGGAACAGTGCAGGATTCCCTAGTGGGGCAGAAGGTGCAGCATGATAGGGAAGCCACGGTCGTTTATAGAAGAAGACACCCTCAAAAAGAGTAATATGTAGTTGGATGTATAGTGAAGAAGAATGGAGAGTACTAATTCCTTGTTATGATGGAAGGAGGAGAAGTTCGGAGGAATCATGCAGATCAGCTAATAAACAAAACCAACAGAATATCAGTCCAGAAACAGGAGGGGGAGAAGATGTGGTAACTCAAGTATATTAATTAAATCATATGGCATTAACATATGTTTAGTAATTATTAAGTGTTTTGTAATTAACATATGCTTTGTAATTAGTATGTGATTATATATGAGTAGTAGCATTATGGTTATGTGTAAAATATATTTTAATTCCATCTTTGATCAGTAATTGTGTAGTCTTCCTTTAGTACGAATACCACAGAAATACTAGTGCGATATATTTTGCTGTCGTCGGAAAGTTTCGTGAACCGAATTTCGTTTATGTTTTGTGGTAAGTTACTGTTTTGTCTGATTACACCGTCTGTCAGTTAGTGTTTAACTGTAAGTGGTGTATTGCAGTATTTGTCAGTCTGGTCCTGTCATAAGGTATGGGAAAAATAGATTAAAAAAAAAACACACAATTTATTTATATTAAATTTTTCTTCCATACCCCTATGTTTGCCCAATTTGTTTTCTTCAAAACACTAGTAACAATCAAGATGGCACTAAGAATTTAAGACATAACGCCTATGACTTCTGAATGATGAGATTTCTAAACGGTTTGACGATGGAATTAGGATAATGTTGACATTTATCTGAGAGGAAGACAAGGAGAAAGAGAGAGTGAGAGAGGGGGGGAGAGAGAGAGAGAGAGAGAGAGAGAGAGAGAGAGAGAGAGAGAGAGAGAGAGAGAATCACATTGAGGTATATTATGCGCTAATGGCTAGGTTTAGGAGTTTTTTCTTTAAAAATATTAATGAGCTAAGAGATCTAAATATAGAAGGTAAAAATCCCCCCGAATCACTGGAAAGGAACTAAGGACTAACTGGGAGCCCAAAAGGATAAGTATTAAAGGCTAAAAAAGGTAATGGTCGGGTGGGGGGGTAGATAGGGCGAGAGGAAATTGCTTTTTTTTCTTCTAATTCATCTGGTGGAGGTAATCTGCAGATCCCAGCGAAAAAATTACGTGCTGTAAACTTTCCTTTCAGAAGTCCAAAAAAAATTCATTCCAAAAAATCACATGCTTGAAAAGGTTTCTGACTTAAGTACCATAAACTCATTATTATCATGGCTCCCGTCCACAATTGAATATATTTTTTTTTTAAATACCTAAACATACTCTGACTCAACACGAATTATTAAACATTTATGTTAAATAAATAAGCATAAAAGACATAACGATGCATCCGATCTCAATGACGTAACACTAAACACAGCACTAAACAAGGCTCCCTCTCAATTACCCGAAATGCATATTTAGAGAAGAATAATGAATTAACACTTTCTTGTTCTGTAGTTCATCACTATTTTAGGAATGGGAAATTGAACAGTTCCAGTTGGCAAGGAACTTACCTCTTCACAATTCTGAAGAGGTTCGACTACGCTTCCCGTACAACACATTCGAAAAGTTGTTCATTCACGAAGTAATCTTAAAGCGCGCAAAGCGTCAAGTTGGCTAGTTTCTTTCAATTTGGAAGGGCTCTCAAATCACAAAAGGCATAAGATTGGAAGGACTCCCAACTCACGACGGGCATCAATTTGGAAGGACTCTAAAATCACATTGGTAGGCTAATTGGCAAGGCTCTCAAATCACAAAAGGCATAAGATTGGAAAGGCTTCCAAGCCGCGTTGGGCAACAATTTGCTGGAGCTCCCAAATGACATAAGACATCAAATTGGAAAGGCTTCCAAATCGCTTGGGGCAACGATTTGGTAGAGCTCCCAAATCACATAAGGCATCAAATTGGAAAGGCTCCAAATCACGTGGGGCCAGTATTTGTTAGAGCTTCCAAATCACATAAGGCATCAAATTGGAAAGGCTTCCAAATCACGTGGGGCAACAATTTGGTAGAGCTCCCAAATCACATAAGGCATCAAATTGGAAAGGCTCCAAATCACGTGGGGCCAGTATTTTTTAGAGCTTCCAAATCACATAAGGCATCAAATTGGAAAGGCTTCCAAATCACGTGGGGCAACAATTTGGTAGAGCTCCCAAATCACATAAGGCATCAAATTGGAAAGGCTTCCAAATCGCGTGAGGCATCAATTTGGTAGAGCTCCCAAATCACATAAGGCATAAGATTGGAAGGACTCCCAACTCACGACGGGCATCAATTTGGACGGACTCTAAAATTACATTGGTAGGCTAATTGGCAAGGCTCTCAAATCAAGTAAGGCATCAATCAATAGCAATCACTATACATCCGTTTCTTCATTCAAACTTAGCGTCGCCACAGAAATATTGCCCTCCCATTTAATATCCTTCCCGCACCTAAAACATCGCAACGACAACTATTCTTAAAGACACGACTAAACGTCTACAAAATTCAGTCTTTACTTTGTCCCTAATTCTTCTTATCGCTTCTGAATCGTCACATCTCTACTCCTTCATTGTATCTCCAACTTATCTCCACGCATCAACTTAATCGTCTTGTCTTGCGTGTCGTCAGAGGCCCCGAGCCATGAAGTGAAGAGTGAGTGGAATACTAACAATTATTTGGCGGCGCGAAGTTAGAGTGAAGTTTAGAGGCATTGCCGGTAGTAGAACATGTGGCCGCAGGAAAGTTGGGATGAAGCGGTACAGCAGTTGGAGGTTCACTCACGAACAGAGGATTGTGTAACGACACATTGGAGCCTTTACGAACATTGGATAGAAGGCTGAATTTATCTAAGAAGTGATTTGAAGAACTCAGTGCCAAAGGTGACTAACCCACAATTACAAATAACATAGAAAATTGGAGTTAAAGGTAAGAAGTGTCTGAAAAAAAAATTTTGTTAGTGACAAAAATGATTTTAATTGGAACACTTGAAATAATTTCTGTCACCAAGACTAATTTTTTTCAGACTCTCCTTACCTTTAACTCCAATTTTCTCAGTTATTTGTCATTGTGGGTTAGTCACCTTTGGCACTGAGCCCTTCATTTGTCATCAGTCAATATTTTAAATCAAATAATATTTTAATAAAAAATGAAATATAGGAATTAATATTTAACTTTTTTAATGCCAATTAGTCTGTTTAAACAGTAAAGAACGAATGACTCGAATGTCCCTGTTGGCATCGCTATTGTTACAGATCCTTACTGTATTGAGCTAGACTGAGCGGAATAGAATTCAAAGTTCGGTATTTTCCGACTCCCTTTCAGTTTTATTTTCATTAACCGATCCATTTTCCACTTATCCTATTATTGCCGATATTTTCACCGCCGTATATAATCTCCAGCAAAAGAAATGCCTAACTAGCTTCTCTTGGATTCCGAGCCACTGTGGCATTCCAGGCAACGAGAGAGTCGACGAATCAGCTAAGAGTGGTGTAAAGGAAGGAGTACATTATCCATTCATTCCAAGGTCCGATGTTTTAGCTCAAGTAAAAGACGGAATCTGGCTTCAGTGGGAAAGAACATGGAGGGAAACTTCTGACAACAAACTAAGGGAAATAAAGGGAACCCCCAGGACTTGGAGATCTTCGGTTTGTCCAACCAGAAGGAAAGAGATTGTGCTAGCCAGGTTGCGAATAGGGTATACAAGGCTTACACACTCTTACCTCATGTCTAAAGATGAACCACCTATATAAAGATGAACCACATATATAAAGATGAACCACCTGTATATGCTGTGGAGTCCTCCTCACGGTGAAGCACATACTTACAGAGTGCTTAGCATACCAATCTGAAAGGAATCGGTTCAAAATTGATGGCACCTTAGACGAAATTCTAGGGGATTATCCAGAAAAAATCATTAACTTGTTTAAATTCCTAGAGGCTACAAATTTAACATAAAACTGTATATTGCTGATACAGAATATTCTAACAAAATATAGTTACCGAAATAATATAGGCGTTCTTGAGTTTCGATACTACTAATATAACCGCATCTAGAAATTAATGTTATTCTCAACAGCTATTTTTATTTTAACCTGTCACTCTATATAAAATCTTTTATTTATTTTATTTTATTTTTAAATGATTATTTAATATTTCGTTTTTGTTTTGTTTTTTGTTTGTTTTTTTATTATTATTTAATTTTTATTCTAATATCAATTTATAGTAATTGTAAATGTCTCCATATTGCTACAAACAACAACATCAATAACTATTAAATGACAACTTTAATACGTTAAGTACCCTCTTGGGTCTTACTTTCACAGGGTGACCATGACCCATTGTGGTTGATATTGCCCTTAATACAAAACAAAAAAAAAAAAAGTTCGGTATAACCCCGTTTCATTGGAATACATTACAATTTGAAATACTTCTTCGCCCATATTAAGTTGCAAACTGCACACATACGCTGCTTTTGATCTGCCAATTACGTGAGAAGCGAATCGAATCAGAATAAATTAATTATAAGGTCCCTTCCAAACATACAAAAAAAATATCAATATTCTGTAAATATAAAAATGAATCCTCATACACGTATAATACAAAAATGCAGAATATTAAGTCTAATGTCTTACCCAGAAATGTCCTTTATCCAGGTATAAACATATCTCAATTGTACTCACCTGTAAGCAACAAACAACATAGATTAGTTACAAAAATTAACATTTCGCATAAAATTATAAAGCACCTAATCCAATAATTAATTTAATATAATTAATCAACTAGTTTTAAAAAGCGAAAGTCAGTGCTAGAAGAGTGTTAGGTGTAAGCGTTTCCCTAGAATCAGCGTTTTAGTCCTTGGAAACTGTATTTACTACCAGTTACGTTGAACTGATCTTGCTACAATAGTTTTTAAAAAAGGCCTCCACTTAATAAGAGATAAATAGACAGTTTAAACAACCAAATCGGGTTTTATCGAGTTTCCTCGCTTCCTAATGCGAGGGAAACTACCTTATGACTTAGACTCAGCGGCACAATCCGGAAGTCCTGAATTGAAATATCGACTGTTCAAGCCTAAAAGAATTTATATGTTAAAAGATTTGAAAGAACATGAAGTCAATGTGCTGATGTCCTTCCACTCAATGAATAGTTCCTGCGAATTAAAATATTTACTAAAACTAGGAATGGAAGACTGATATTAGTGACCGGACGGCGAGAGGAGGCCACTATAAAATTATAAAAGACCCTAGTTCATTAGAGGTGATCATATCAAATCAGGAATAGTTGAATGACGCTAAAGTTAATGCTACGGCAAGTCCGTGGACCGTGGAAGTGTTTTAGATGTGTCTATCTAAGTAGAATGGCCAAGCGGGAAAAAATATCGGGTTTGAGGAGCAAAAAGACTTGTAAACTATGCCACCTGGTTGTAAAGGTGCCCTAAATTAAAATCAAGTATCCTCAGGCAAAGCCGCTTGTACGCTGGACAAAATAATTAGAGGTGTTTAGTGAGGTGCTTCAGGTGTCACTGCTTTCGACACTTAGCTAAGATTAGTCTACTCTGGTAGTGGGCTTAAACCTGTAGGCATTAAGGTGATTATGGGCACTCGTACTCCCCTAGGTGATTGGGGGGGAGTATGGTAAGCTCCAGGATAATCCTTTTAGCTCTAAAGGCACGGCCACAAAGGACACGATCTGTATCGTGGCGGACGGAAATATCTGACCGAAGGTGGCAGGCGATGTACTCGTATTACACAGTATAGCATCAGCCCCGTCACACAGAGGACGACCTGTCGCAGCGAGCTGGACTTTATCGCTTTGCCAAGCGATACAGATTGGTAAAATGAGCGAAGAAACTGAATTATTCATTGAAAATCAAATGTTTTGAGGTTTTGTTGTATTAATAAAAAAATACATGAATTATATCTTCCTAGTTGAACGTACATATCGTTCCTACCATGTCAAACTATCGAATATGCAAATCGGAGCAAACTAGGGAACGAACATATTTCATCCATTGACGAAGTAATATATTGAAAAATGGTCTTATTCGATACTTTATTTAAGACATTAAAGGCTATTTTGAAGGGGCTGAAGTTGTGACTTTTTGCGACAACCCAGGGCGATATATTTTGCGATGCCAGGGGATATATACTTTCTTTAAAATATCAGGTGTATGGCTTACAAAAGTTATCGCGTCCCCTTATCGCAGACGGCCGCGATGGTCGTTGGATCGCTGCCCGCCGAGACATATCGCGTTCTGTGTGCCCGAGCCTTAATTGTAGAAGGACGTGTGGGAATTTGATTCCCTGACGCTCTTAAGCAAATTATGTTTACAAATATTTTTCATATCGTTAATTACGTAAGTAAACACACACGCAGGCATGCTAATAATTATAATAAATACCACGGATAATAATTAAGTTCTCTGTATTTTGTTAAGTGCGTTAAAAGTAATAATTGTTTAGATAAGATATTTCGACGGAGCGATTATTAAGTATAAAGCTGCTATCATATTTTCAAATGAAGTTATTGAACAGAACTTCAGTAAGTTAAAGGTACAGCAATCAAGAAAAAGGCAAAGAAAGAAGACAGAATATAGAGCATAAGCTCAATCCAGAAAGGAAATTAAAAAAAAGTTGAAGTAATCGGATGATATTGGATACGATTTCGAATCCTCCAGAAAGAGGAAGTGGAGTGACCGGGGGTATAGCAATAAAGAAAATCGATATCTAATTACTGGGAGGAAAACATCGATTATAGCATTTCATTCAAAGGAGCCCCCCTCCCCCGTCCACCACTCCAAGGCAATCTGCTCACCCTTCTGACGAATTTGAATAAGTTTGTAGGGAAACTTGTTTTAGAAATGAAGTTTCTATATAAATCAACAGGGTACATTTTTTAAATTGGAAATTTAATTCGAAATACCAATTCATCGAAATGAGTATTCTGTAAAGTTCTCCCCATCGTGATTTGCTGTTCTATCTACACAATATTCAGTACAGTACAAAAAACAAAACAAAAATTCAAAAACCACCCGTAGAAGCTGTGCTAGTAGCGTGATTCCATATCCGTCACCGCTAAAGCATATTTATGCTAAAATTATTACAACAAACGCACATTACAGTAAACAATTATGATCCAAGGTATTTATAATTCTTTGATGTAAGGTAACAGTATAACACTTTAATATGAGAAGCAAATAGTTAGCCATCTAGGGGTTAACACATTACTGCTGTTGTCATTACGGAAGGACACTAGCGAACCTACCCGCTTACCGGTATTTAATACTCCTCCATTACTTTTGCAGCCTTCTGAAGGGGACCCATTCTTTTGGCAACCAGCAAGGATGGAAGCTAGCCTGAAGAAGCCGGAGACGTGCCCGCATAAAATGTAGAATATATGGAAGAACAGCATCGCTGAAAAGAGAAGCAGTCTCGCCGACCTAACGTAATATATATATATATATATATATATATATATATATATATATATATATAAATATATATATATATATATATATATATATATATATACTAGCTGTTACCCAGTGTGCCATGCTACACCGACTTTCTGTCTATAACTCCAGTAACGAAAATCTGTCAAACGATGTAAATTTGTTTTAGTTCATAATGATACCGGCAGAGGCCAGCACAACAGCACTTCATCTAACAGCCGACAGAGGCCAGTAGTAGTCGATTCAAAATGTCCGTCACAATCTGAATGGTTCAGTGTAGCCAATTTTTCTTGAACAAAACTTTTGACCTTTTGACCAAATTTTGAAATTTGACTATTTTGACCTAGCCTAGGAGATTTCTCTTATCAAGACCTACCTGTGTGCCAAGTTTGGTCAATATCGGTCAAACAGTGTAGATTTGTATAAGGAACAAACAAACAAATAAATAAATAAACAAACAGAAAAACAGACAGACACGTGATTATATATATATATATATATATATATATATATATATATATATATATATAAATGTATAATACTTGTCAAAATAGGGTTAATTGTATTTCTTGGTCCTACCGGACCCATAATAGTAATTTGTTTAGACACAATAATATTGTTCATTCTTGAAATTAGAGAACAGACAATCGAAGTAGTACATCACTCATCTCCGATTCGATTCACATTTTTTTTCTTTCTTTTATTCATATTTTCGTAACTCCTAATTGCTATAACTGTCTAACTATCCAGGTATTCTATCATGGATTCCTATTAATTGCTATCTTTGTTGCTCTCTTATTTACTCAAGAAAATGATTTTGTTCATAATTCCTACCATGCGAACTTCCCAAAGGCGCATATCCTGAACCCAGTTATTCCCTGTGGCGTGTTTCAATAATAACAATACAGATTCCTCAAATGTTATAAATGACCGATACATTAAATACTTGAAAATCAATAAGTATAACGTGTTAAAAGAGCTCATTAGTAATATAAAAAAAATTGCATCGTTAAAAATTTGACAAACAATTCATAAGATTAGCATAGTTAAATATTTATTAATTTTTATTTCAGAGGTCTTATAAATTATTCTAGGATTAATAATTCATAAGAAGTAGTGTTTTATTTCATGTATATAAAATATTATTATTTATATACATACAATTATTTTATTAAAAATAAAAGAATGGTATTCGTAAATAAAAGTCTATTTATATAGAAGATATAAATAAAGTGAATAATATAAAGGTTAAATTAGATGTCTATTGTATTTAAAGGGAAGACATATGCTAAGGAGTATTTATGAGGGTTCCTGTTATTAGATGCTCCATTGTACTTGGGTCATTGCCTGGAAACAACGCTCAGGGCTTTGTCACACAGTCTCTCTTTCTGGACAAAATAATCAACATTCAGGCTGATAATTTTCTTATGCAGACAGTGTTATCTGGGGGGGGCGAGTATTTAAAAAAAGAACGACTCGCAGGAGCGCGTTTCATTGCTTCTTATTACTAGAGTAATTTGGAAATTTTGGAATAAGTGTACTTAATATTTTGTAATGACGTTTAACAGCTATTCTCATGAAATATTGAAGCAGAGTGAGATTTAGGCGCCATTATCGCCTAAACTCACAGTAGCGGAAATGAATCAGCCTTTTTGACTTCCGCCCTGAAAGCTCAATTATAAAGAAACAAAAATTCGTTCTCATTTTGAGTATACTGTTTTACTGCTAATTCGTTTAAAAGCTAACAATTAATATTAAAAAAATCAATAAAACACTGTGGAAAACGGACGTAAAGAACTGTTAAAGATAAAGAAACCAACTCTTTTTTTATTTTACAGGTACCTCTAAGCACTTACCTCTCCGCCAGAGATAGAAAATGTCTTATGGATCATTGTTTTAGCAAATGTATTAAGCTTTAGAATGGTTACACACTCACTTAGATTTTCTAACCGTTATCGAGATATTTTGTGTATGAGGCTTACAAAGAAAAAAATGTTGTCCATTTCATCCGTGGGGGAAGACTCCGATGGGCCGGTCATGTTGCTCGAATGGATCCAGCAGAACTGCCAAGGAAGACAATGGAAGAAATGCTCCATGGAAGCAGAAGACGTGGGAGGCCGAAGCTCCGATGGAAGGATGGAGTTGCACGTGACGCTAGGACCCTATTAGGCGTACAGAACTGGATGGTGTCTGCACAAGATCGGGACAGCTGGCGGAAGCTGATTCAGGAGGCCCTGACCTAGCAATGGGTTGTGCGCCAGTTAAGTAAGTATGTAAGTATCGAGATATTTAATAAAATATACTAAAATCCCGAAAATGTTCAGGTGTTTTAATGAAATATTATTTTTCTAAAATTTCTTATATCCAAACGTAGTCACAATTTAATTTTTTTTTCCTTTTTTTTTGTTGTTGTATGAACGTCAAATATCTAGGAAAAGTTTCAAATGGATGAATCCGTCGTCTCTAAGCACCCGAAATGAAAATTAGTTAGTTTTAATCACTTTTCTCGAAAACTGTTACATATATCACATTAAAAATGGTTTCATTGGTTTCTCTACGTTAAAGAACCAACGAAAAGTGTACCTATAAGCCTATAACATAAAGACTTAGGTGTTACGATTATTTTCGAGTACATTTCACCCTACAAGCAATCTTCCAGATTGCAGATTCTGCTCTTGTTAACGAACTTGACCTTAGAAATCACACAAAGTGTTTTTGTACTAAATTACACGGAAATCGAACTTAAAATGTAGACTTATTCAATTTGTTGGCATGAACACCTTCACCCTAGTCTGATGAATAGTAAATCTGTAAAATCTTAGGTTTCTAGTTCAACAAATCCGGGATGAATTGAGTTATAAGCCATTTTTGACGATTTCGGATCACTGTATGACAGCGAGCACAACTACGAGTGGAGCCATCTTTTCCCCTTGTTCAAGAACTTCAAGAAGTGCAGCGGTGCCATCGAGGTGTCGGGCTCGGCTGGTGCACATTTAATAATGGCCGCTTAATGGCTGTACACACACACAAAAACAAAGAAACTATGGCAACACATTGGTGACACAGGTTAAGTATTAATTTATACGGCATTATGATGTAGTATTCGAAAAGTTTCCTTTCCCTCTTCTCTCGTTTAGTGGCCATTACTTCCCACGGTTGAATCACAATTAAAACATATCTTCAAATACTCTTGCGAGAGATCAATCACTACGGCGAAAAACATGAAAAAGAGACGATTGTAGATAACAATACTTAGGGAGGACGCAACAGTAGAAAGCTTCGTTTTTCGAGATACGATTGGTGATGATGGCGACACAAAGAGTGATGCGTTAGCATAAGCTGAGTGATATAGTGTGAATATCCGAGAGACGAGGTGGGGATGGGCGTGCCATTACTGCCCTAAAGTGCTTCCATTATCCCAACTGTCTAGAGTTTCAAGACTTCTATGATATCCCCGCGCCAACTCTACCCCGTCCAAATGGAAAACTGTTATAAGTTCATAACAGAGTTATGGTATTCTTATGTCCCCATGGTTTCAGGTGATTATACTACTGTATATGTCTAAAATATTTGTGCAATACATGTTTGATAGATTCATATGTATGCTTCAATTTTTCACATCACCTCGCAAAGGTAAAATGGATAGATAAGGCTACAAACGGGGTAGAGCGTAGAGAGAGAAATGAGGAACAGCAAAGAGCATAGTGAAGTTATTGGGAAGTAAACAGAATGGGCCTGTTGAGAAACCAGAGAGAATAGGTATTTTCTTCATTTACCAATTTCAGATATTTCCGATTTGGAAAGTGCCTCATTTTCACTGAATAAACTAAGGGCCAATTTTTTTTCCTTTCAAGCTTTGAGGATTATGTTCAACAGCTATTGATGTCTAGGCTGAGTGATTTCAAATTTATAATTATAGTACCCACCTAAGCCTCTTTATTGAACTATTAGGCAATGAATTGAATTCATAGTTACTAAAGGTTTAGGCTAATAGTTCTGGTTTGAAGGAATACATTTTTCTACTATATATTTGTCAAATACCACTCACTCACTAATCTTTTTTTAATTTATTACTATGGGTTTAATGTATTATTAAAGTTTGTTAAATTAAACTTAGACGATTAAATATATTTTAAGAATTTACATGAATGGAATGAAGAAATAAATAAGGAATGCATAAGTATAGTGTTCTGGACGCGGAACAAATCCAAAACTGTTTAGTTTACGTTAAAATTACACTTAGACTCAAAATAAACATCCTGTATAATAATGTAAACATTGAAGACGGTCGGATTTTCAAGAAAAATTTCATCAATTCATTCATCATTATCATCACTCATCCATCGCAATTTCTTATCAAGTTTATTTTTTATTTTTTATCTTCCTCTTAATTTCTGCTTGATTTTCTTTTGAATATTTGAAAAGAGAATTATTTCTTACAAGAATCAGCTCTTTTATTATCTCTTAAAGCAATTAAATATTTATATTAAAGCAAGGAAAGAAATGAAAATACACTCCATTCTACAGAACCTGTATTTTACATGGCTACATACAGAGTGGAGCATAGAGAGAGCAAAGAGGAACAGCAAAGAGCACAGTGAATAAATCAAATACATCAGGTCATCAGGAATTAAACAGAACAGGCTTGCTGGGAAACCAGAGAGTATAGATATTTTCTTCAAGTTCCTATTTGAGATAAAAATGTTATTATTAGGAATGGCAAGTTTATACTATGGTAACTTGGTCAAAACTCTGTTAAAAATGTAATGTATGTATAAATATGGCTGAATAAAGAATTTCTCTGGTCTTCAAGGTCTGTTTATTAAATTCGATTTATAAACACCAACAATATGGTTGCTATCTTTGTGAAATCGCAAAGGATTTTTTTCAGCATGTTTTCCCCATTTATGCCTATAAATAATCCTAATTGGACACCCAATTATATTTTTTTGTTGAATGATCAAGAACGATTTGCCGACCAGACCCTCCAAGCTCATGGACCCTTTGGTCCTGAGGGCCCACGACACCGGAAGACCCACCCCCACCAGACCGGCACCATGCCGGGCGACCCTGCTCCGGCATGGTGCCGTTAAACACAATAAAAAAAATAACAAAAAAAAAAAAAAAGTAAACCTAACCTACTCCTATAACAGTAAAGATATATGGAAGTACATTAAACATGTTTTGTTATTCTCATTTTTCCATAGATTTTCATGTTTGACAATTGACTCCAAGAATAGTCCCTTTCTTGTTACCGATAATCTTCTAAAGTGAATAAGCATAAAGTAAAAAAGAAAAAGGAAAAAAGATATGTGAAACCACTCCTTTGATCTGCTGAAAACATATAAAGAGACTCTGGCTTTTCTTCCGAAAGGTGCCTCATTTTCACTGAAATAAACTAAGGGCCAATTTTTTTTTCCTTTCAAACATTGAGGATTACCTTCCACAGCTATTGATATCTAGGCTGAGTGATTTCAAATTTACAATTACAGCACCCACCTCTTTATTGAACAATTAGGCAATGAATTGAATTCATTTACTATATTAATATATATTTATTATAGTATTTATAGTACTATATTTGTAGAGATCAACATTGAATTATAGCTCTTATTTTTGGAGGAATAATTTAAGAAATCGCAATGTTCAATTAGCTTATCTTAACTATAAAAAGATTTAGAATTAGGAATACCTAAAATTCTATGGTGGCTATAATTTTATTGTCAGTTTGACAGAGGCAAGATGAAAACTCGCAGCTAGTATGGGAAAATTAATAATTTGGTTCCGTAGTAAACACTCTCTTCAGAGGGACCGATTTTGGGTAATTTTTCGCGTTCCTAAGCGAAATTTATTTTACGTTCAAGTGCCATAACTGAAATGATTCGCTCGTTAATTATAAATCTGTTAATTATCCATCCAAGGAAAATAGACCCTTGAAAAATGGATATCAGTGTGAATACAAATATATATATATATATATATATATATATATATATACACAGACATCCTGATTTTCCACGGGTCAATTTTCAGTATCTAGTAAGTAAGATCGATGTAGATTTGAAGAAATTTATCGCAAATTCTTTCATTTGTGCAACCTCAATAGCTACACATCCTTCGGAAAGTGCTAAACCAATCATAAAAAAGGGTCCATAGCCTTGTATCACCAAGAGTCAAAATAATGATGCTTTTAATAATGAAGGGTTTAACGCCTTACTAAAGTTTGTAAAATTAAACTTAGACGATTAAATATATTTTGAAAATTTACATAAATGGAATGCAGAAATAAATAACGATTGCATGAGTATAGTGTTTTGGACGCGGACCAAATCCAAAACTGTTTAGTTTACGTTAAAATTACACTTCGACTCAAAATAAACATCCTGTATAATAGTGTAAACATTAAAGAGGGTCGGATTTTCAAGAAAAATTTCATCATTTCATTTATCATTATCATCACTTATCCATCGCAATTTCTTATCAAGTTTATTTTTTATTTTTTATATTCCTCTTAATAATTACTGCTTGATTTTCATTTGAATGTTTGAAAAGAAAATTATTTCTTACAAGAATCAGCTCTTTTATTATCTCTTAAAGGAATTAAATATATTAAAGCAAGGAAACAAATGAAAATACACTCCTTTCTATTTTACTGAGAAAGGTTATCTAAAATATAGCAATGAAAAGAGAGAACAATAGAATGTATACAATTATGTACTAAAAAGTTTTATAAAACGTTAAGAGTACTGGAAAATCACGTTAGTTCGTACGTATGACTACAGAAATATACAGAATTTTACTGGAACAATGTAACAATAAAGGGAGGGATAAAAATAAACTACATACCAATGCAGTTATATTTCACTGAATTAAATTAGAAAATTTCGAATCGCCTAACATTTCTTATTAAACATTTGATTTTAAGGTAAGCAGACTAGGTTATCTGGGTAAATAACTATTTTCAACAATTCTTTCACGATTCGGTTGTTCCGTTTCATATTCGTTAATGGTACATCCTCTGGCATTGGGCAAGCGCATGGTACCTCTTTTATAAAATATTCCCCTGAAGAGATCAAAAAATGGCGAGAAACATGTAGGGAAGTCTGAAAAAAATGGGTTATAAGTGTAAAGATAACGGAGGTCAACATTTGATCTAAAAAAAACAGTCGGAGCGGTATGGTCCTTATGGGGGTTTTAGAGGTCGCTGATTATGATGAGCAGGTTGGTTAACCTTTATCATATCAGATTCAAGGTCGTTTGAAAGTCAAATAGAGGAAAACCCGTAGGAAAAATCCTAAAAAAATTCATGGGCATGTCTTCGAGGTACCTGATTCCGAATCTGTAGTTTGTGTTGTCCTTTACGCCTTTTCCTAAAGGTCATTTGAAAGTCAAATAGAAAAAAAAAACTTAAACTTAAAAAAAATATTTAAAAAAATCATTAAAATATTAATTTTCTGGGTTAGTCAAACAAACTACGCGTTCGGACACTGGGACAAACATACGCCTGAGTTTTTTTTAGATTTTTCCTATAGTATTTTCTCTATTTGACATTCAAATGACCTTGAATCTGATGTGATGAAGGTTAACCAACCACCCACTCATTGTAATCAGCGACTCACAATACCCTATAAGGGCCACACCGCTCCAAGTGTTTTTTTTTTTTGTTTTTTTTTAGATCAAATGCTGACCTGTGTAATGCTTGTTGACCTTCCGTCTATTTGATTATTTCTAAATCTGGTTATGACAATTAACAAAGTTAGACACCGCGATTTCCTCGATTATTTGACAAAATTTCTCTTCCTCTTTAAGGAATAATTATTAAATATAACTTTATATAAATTTAATTAATAATTGAACTATGTATAAAAAAAAAAAAAAAAAAAAAAAAACTTTTCAAACAAAACTAAAGGTCAAGTAACTAGAAGTATCGCCAATCAGAAAGCGTAGGAGGATATTATAATTGTAAATTTGAAATCAACAGCTGTTAGACATCAATAGGAACACAATCCTGAAAGAATGAAAGAAAAAAGTTGTCTTGTGTGTTATTACAGAGAGAATGAGGAACCTTTCAGAAGTAAAGCCATCTTTTTGTATGTTTTCTAAAGATGAAAGCACAAATTTCACATATCTCTACTTTCATTCTTTTTGTCTTTTCTTTGAAGGATTAGGAGTAAAGAGACAACAAATATTTATTTGAAGTCGTTTTTCAAATCAAGTTATACATAAGAATATTGATAAATTTTTAATGGATGTTCCATACATATATATATATATATATATATATATATATATATATACATATATATATATATACATATATATATGTAAGGTTGGTTAACCTTCATGTATATATATATATACAATATTATAGAAATGAAAAAAAAATCAGTCCCGTAACAGGCCACGAGGGCCCTGAGGGGCAGATACTATTGAGGTATCTGATTCATGACCATACGGCACACTAGGGAGATAGTGTGGTCAGTACTATGCTCCGGCCGCCTGATTTTCCCCTTGGCTGCTTCGACTGCTAGAGTCATTAGCACCCAAGGTACCCATTATTAAATTAATTAAAGGCTGGGTCGGCCTAGGGGCGGTCAGGGAGGCCGAATTCAATCCATGAACGAAGACACTAGAAGAAAAAATCTTTAGTGCTTGCTCGGGATTTGAACTCAGGCCTCCAGCTTATTAGTCCAGTGCTCTACCACTGAGCTAACTTCGCCCCCCATTAATATAATAAATAACTATATTAATTAATATAATAAATAACTGTAATTATTATTATTAATCAATTAATAGTGACAGAGATGGGTGGCGGAAGCTTCGTGGGCACCACAGTAACACAGCCTGTTGAGATAGTTGGAAAAGTTAATTCCGCATGCGGGAAATATTCTCGATGGTTCCATCATTTGCAAAGTCCCATTTAAAGGAACAACATGCTACGTGAAATATTCTAAAAACTGATTATGTCTCGTTTAAGACTAGGGAAGGTTTGAGACGTCATATAAAGGAAATAATAAGTTAATGCACATATTATTGATGATATCTTAGGACTAAACAAATATTGAACTATTTTCGCGGCTCAAGATTTGCGAACCACTGCTTCACAATAGGCGCCTCCATTTTGCTATTCTCTGTATCTCGATATAATAAGAGATGAAAGTGAGGAAATGCGCTGAAATAAGTGCATATATGAGAAAAGTTCCGATGTTCTCGTGTGCGGCATATTTTCTTCAACCAGTCAAGTGGCGCTTCCCCCCTAGTGTAGTTTATACCTAGCAATAAATCAAACGCTGGTTCCTGGAGGATCTCCGAAGATATATCGGTTCCATGAAGAAGTATGAGAAAGGCAAGCTGATAGATGACTTGTCTGGGCAAATGATGGAGCTCCTAGAAAATGATTTCTGATTCAGTCTCTTTCCCCCCAAACACATCACGCACCAACACTTATATGGGCATATGTCTCAAGATGCAATATATTTTATTTATTTAATTTCTAAAGATCCGCAACTGAGGTGACAACCTCTTTAAACGTCAGTCTATGTTAAATATTAAAAACATAATAGTTAAAAAATATATAAAAAAAGAAAATGAAATAAAAATTGAAAGAATAAAAAACAGAAAGAAAAAAAAAATGTCAATAAAATTTAATGTTATATTTTGGAGTATAACTGAGTGTTTTTTTAAATGGTCGCGTACTGTATTGATGTGTGAGCTACCTTCTGTCAGTAAGTCGGGTAAGTCGTAAGGTATGGTCAAGTTATTGCGTTGTCTGCAGTCCGTAAGTACCCTTATATTTTACAGTCAGAGTCTCGTTACAAAATCTAAATGTTGGTCTGTCCTTTCTGTCTAGTAGGTACGAATGGTTAAGTAACGTGTGACCAATACGATGACTGGATAGGATGACTTCGTCCCGACAAGTGTTCATTTGTCCATGCTTTCGTTGTTGTCTTCCCTTAAATTGGTTTCAGTTTTTGTCCACTCACTTTCCCACTGGTATGTTAGTTTGTAATGTTTTGCGTAAGCCCTATGAAGTCATAGTATTCAAATCAAGCCTAGGTCTTTTCGGTACTAGTTTCTCTTGTAGTTCTACGGCTGGTATGTGTTTAATGTACTTTGTGTCCAGGCAGCCATAGAAACGCAATGTGTTTATTATTGTTCTCTAGTATGTATATTTGTGAGTATATGTTGTTAATAATGGGATGTGTACTGTATATCTTGTAGTTCTACGGCTGGTATGTGTTTAATGTATTTTGTGTCCAGGCAGCCATAGAAATTTAATATGTTTATTATTGTTCTCTAGTATGTTTATTTGTGAGAATAAGTTGTTAATAATGGGATGTGTACTGTATATCTTGTAGTTCTACGGCTGGTATGTGTTTAATGTATTTTGTGTCCAGGCAGCCATAGAAACGCAATGTGTTTATTATTGTTCTCTAGTATGTATATTTGTAAGAATATGTTGTTAATAATGGGATGTGTACTGTATATCTTGTAGTTCTACGGCTGGTATGTGTTTAATGTATTTTGTGTCCAGGCAGCCATAGAAACGCAATGTGTTTATTATTGTTCTCTAGTATGTATATTTGTGAGAATATGTTGTTAATAATGGGATGTGTACTGTATATCTTGTAGTTCTACGGCTGGTATGTGTTTAATGTATTTTGTGTCCAGGCAGCCATAGAAACGCAATATGTTTATTATTGTTCTCTAGTATGTATATTTGTGACAATATGTTGTTAATAATGGGATGTGTACTGTATATCTTGTAGTTCTACGGCTGGTATGTGTTTAATGTATTTTGTGTCCAGGCAGCCATAGAAACGCAATGTGTTTATTATTGTTCTCTAGTATGTATATTTGTGAGAATATGTTGTTAATAATGGGATGTGTACTGTATATCTTGTAGTTCTACGGCTGGTATGTGTTTAATGTATTTTGTGTCCAGGCAGCCATAGAAACGCAATATGTTTATTATTGTTCTCTAGTATGTATATTTGTGACAATATGTTGTTAATAATGGGATGTGTACTGTATATCTTGTGCATGGAGAGCAAAGAACTTAAATAATCAGTACAAATAGTAATGTTGGCATTTACTTTGTTTTGAATGTTTGTTAATGCTAACCAGAGATGGGCATAATTTTATTTATAAATAAAAATACGAATTTAATCCTACTTCATATATTTGTGAATACGAATATAAATAAATTTGTACTTCATATATTTGTGAATACGAATATAAATAAATTCGTATTCATAAGTGTGAATACGAATTTATTTTTATTCACATATATTAAATATAAAAATACAAATAAAATTTTATTCGCAAATGTTTCTGCGAATAAAAATAAATACACAGAAAAAATTGTAAATAATCACAAAAAATGTGAATATTTACAAAAAATCGAGTGATTACAAAAAAAAATCACATTAAAATATACGAATAAAAATTTATTCACATTATAGTTTGTGAATATAAATTTATTCACAATAAAATTCGCAAATAAATTATGAATTTATTCGTATTAAGATGATATTACGTAAGTTATTGAAGGTGATTTTTTTTGTTTTGTATTGTTTGTGTCCCTGCAGCATGGCTGGTGGTCCCGCGGCGGACTCGGGGTAAACAAAAAATCTAGGCGCTAATAACCTAGACGTTAAACGCCTTAAAAAAAAAAAAAAAAAAAAAAAAAAAAAAAAAAAAAAAAAAAAAAAAAAAAAAATCACCTTCAATAACTCTTGTAATATCAGTAATATCATCTTAATACGAATAAATTCATGATTTATTTGCAAATTTTTTTGCGAATAAATTTTTATTCACAAATTATAATGTGAATAAATTTGTATTCGTATATTTCAATGTGATTTTTTTTGTAATCACTTGATTTTTTGTAAATATTCACATTTTTTGTGATTATTTACATTTTTTTCTGTGAATTTATTTGTATTCGCGGAAAAATTTGCGAATAAAATTTTATTTGTATTTTTATATTTAATATATGTGAATAAAAATAAATTCGTATTCACACTTATGAATACGAATTTATTTATATTCGTATTCACAAATATATGAAGTACGAATAAATTCGTATTTTTATTTATAAATAAAATTATGCCCATCTCTGACCATGAAAATTATAAGCCCATAACTGTATTCCGTATAGTTCCGCTGTATATATGGTCATATTATAGCTTTATATTCAACTAGACGTTAAATACTGAGAATGGTAGTGAAATACTTGTTGTTTAATAAGTTTTATTTGGGCAAACAAAGGATTATCATTGCCCCTTATTTAGCTTTTCGTTTAAATATTAATATATTATGTTACATCAGTGTCCCTGAAGAGGTATCAAAGGATGTGAAACAAGTAGGGCCATTTTAGTAAATGGCTAGTACATGAAAAAGTATTTAATTTATTGCCATTCTGCTCTTAAGTATATAACTATATATTTATATATAAACAAACCGTTAGACAACAAATTTTAAAACCCTTCAACTAAATCAAGATGTTTTTCAGTTTCATGATATACATCATGAATGGTCACGCTCTCTAGAGTAAGGGTGAGGCGGATTTTACTGGCAGGCTCTAAACATTCGGGAGCGAGATCTAAAAAGAATTTAAGAGTCTATTTCCATCGGTTCGAGAACAGACTATGAAAACAATACGTCAATCTAGGGACGGTAGCTTTGGAAAACATTGGCACCTCTAGGCAACACATGGACAAACCTGCAAAGAATGTTATAGGCTGTTCTTCATTTGAAACACCAATATTTGTTCTACGGTTATGAAAAAAAATAATCCATATTTATTTATAATATTTTGTAGCTTATGTAGGATAAAACATCCGCTAACTATTAATATAACTAGAAGATTCATCTATTTATTTTTGGAATAGCTAAACAGGCCAATTGCCCTTTCATGAGTTAAAAAATACAGAACATTCCGTAAAGCTGTAAAGCTTATAAAAACCAAAAAAGGACAGAAATTAAAATTATACTAAAACAAATTATTTTATTAGTTAACGATTAGTAATTATGAAAAACAAATCATAATTAAATAGAAATTAAATTTAAAAAATAACTAAATTCATATGGAGAACTCTAAAAATAGATTTATCTTATATTTACGTTTCATACAGATAACCATGCGTGAATGTTGTTTTTTGTTTGCTAAAAAATAAATTATTCTTTGACAACATAATAATGTTTTAAGGTGTTGGAATAATGACTGGTGATTTGGACAGCCTAGAGCGAGTAATTCCTCATCTCAAGACACAAGGCGAGGTGAGGTGGGGAAACCTCATCTCAAGACACAAGGCGAGGTTAGGTGGGAAAATCTCAACTCAAGACACAAGGCGAGGTGAGGTGGGAAAACCTCATCTCAAGACACAAGGCGAGGTGAGGTGGGAAAACCTCATCTCAAGACACAAGGCGAGGTGAGGTGGGAAAACCTCCACTCAAGACACAAGGCGAGGTGAGGTGGGAAAACCTCCACTCAAGGCACAAGGCGAGGTGAGGTGGGAAAATCTCAACTCAAGACACAAGGCGAGGTGAGGTGGGAAAATCTCAACTCAAAACACAAGGCGAGGTGAGGTGGGAAAACCTCATTTCAAGACACAAGGTAGATGAGGTGGTTCTGTCGTGAATACGAATTGGCCACACCAATCTTACCCATGCTTACTTATTTAAAAGAGATTCCAGGCCTGTCTGCTATGTTTACCACTAAAATATTTCAATTAAACATATATTCACTGAATGCAGAAGCTACGAAGCCGCTCGAAACCATATTAAGAATCATGGTCGTCTCTTCGATATACTTGGAAACGACCATAAGTCAGCGAGGAAACGACCATAACCCAGCGACCCAAGGAAACTACCATAACCCAGCGAGCGTTGAATTTCTTGAGAGCTACTGATCACTTTTATAAAATACATATAATTTAATTCGGAATAAAAATATAATTTAATTTCTAAGTATGAAATGACTTATTCAACCCTGTTTTTATTTATTTTTATATTTGCATTTGTGCGTGCATGCATGAGCATTTGTAAATATATGTGCATGTGTGAAAATATATATGTTTTATAATTACAGTTATTATATCTTTGTTTAAATTATATATATATGCATTTATGTGTGAATATATATATATATATATATATATATATATATATATATATATGCATTTATGTGTGAATATATATATATATATATATATATGTGTGTGTGTTTGAGCGTGTATGTATGCATGTATGAATATATGTCTGTGCGAGTCTATGCATATGAATATGTTTTGTTGTATTATCTGATTGCTGCCTTGAATTTTACATTTTGTGTAATTATTACATTCCAATAAAATTAAATTGGCAACATTGACCCCCGTGTGGTTGAATGGCCTTTAAAAAGCAAATAAAAAAAAGTTAGTTATACGATATAATCTGGCCATTCTTTTCAATAAATTAAAAAGAGGTCATCGCAAAGACTGTTCAAGACAACTTCTCACCTTTGATTGTACAGATTACTTCATGTCATGATTCCTCGTAAACCTTTGTGTAGACAGGTCATAAGCGTTTTCCAGATAAAACCATTTAACAATGTGTGTGCAAAGCATTTAAAAATGTCACTTGTTTTGTGATTAAGTAAGAGTGAGATAAAATGTTTGTCCAGTTCGGAGTCTTGTAAGCCCTACTTCTTCTCTAAGACAGCTATTGAAGCCAGATTTCAAGCTTTAATGTCTGCCTTTACCTCCCGAAATTTGTTGTCATCAATTATTTATGTATATTTTTCAGGTTATAATTGTATACTTAATATAATTAAGACTTTGATCAAAAGAATTGTTATAAAATGGACCAATTTCGGACTATTAAAGTAAAAAAATAAACAAATAATCTCCAATGTTGTGATACAAAATGACTTGGTAGTATTATTTGATACTTTGAAATTTCCACTTCAGTACTAGCGGGGTGTTCAATGTTTATTCAAGGAGATTTATTCGTGACCTAACATCAAATATTTAAATTTATTCCGTTTTCCATTCAAGTGAAAATACAGCAGCAGTAGCCGCTGTGTTCAGTAGTTGCATTCGGCTTTTCATCTTCAAGATATTTACCGAAATAAAATAATTTCCAAACAAAGAGGAATAAAATTAATGATAATTCTAAGTTTCGAAAAAAATGCATTAGACTAATCGAGGTGCTTCTAAGTATATGTATGTATATATATATATATTTATATATATACATATATATATATGTATGTATATATATATATATTTATATATATATATACATATATATATATATGTATATATATATATATATATATATATACACATATTTTTGTGCGTGAGAAATAAAGTGAAGAGAGAGTTTACTATTCATTTATATATATTAGTCTGTTCGCCCTTTTGCAGCCCAAAAAATGGTCCGATATTAATGAAGTCACACAAAAAATCACTCGTCTAATTTGAAAGGTCAACTTCGATAACCACCAGAATCTGTCTAGCGGAACGGGGTTTTCTAAAGTAGGAACATTCCTACTAATTTTAATTATGTATATTCAGAAAGGATTGAGTCAGTTAAAATTTGTTCCCGATGTTTGGCATTCTTCCAAACTAAGATATTTAAATTTTAGTTACGTTTCGAGTTAAGGAAATAGTAGAAAAACAATCTTATTAACAAGCATGACATGTTTTCGAATTGTCGTCGATACAATTGCAAAGTATCCATTATAACTAAAGATGGAATGGTTGGGATTCGGCTAAATAAACCTCAATATGATTTTGTTTTAAAAAATCTATATAGGTTTTTCTAGATGGATTTTTTAAAACAAAATCATATTGAGGTTTATTTAGCCGAATCCCAACCATTCCATCTTTACTTACCACCTCGACGGCTAACTATCTAATTATCATGATATATCCATTATAACTTTCCAGAGTGAAAACATTGGTCAGTCGAATAGTCGGCATATTCGGCCTTTTGACAGTGGTTACTTTCGTTGCTTTAAACGGTTCTTTGTGATTGTTTTTTTATTTGATTTTAGCGGTAAAATAAATTATCAGCAGTATGATAAATTATCATAGCAGTAAAACCAATATACGTAAACTGAGAAACAATTTTTGGTAGTTTTTTGTAGATTTTTCAGAGCGGAAATCGGAAAAGGCCGGAACAATTTCCGCTACTATAAGTAAATGGCGTCCAATATTTAAATCTTTTTCACAATTTCATTGGAGTAAGTGTTAATATTTCACAATATGTAAACTATATTTACTCCAGGCTTTCTAAATGATTCGACGGATAAAAACGTTTCGGATAACCGTGATAAGTCGGACTTTTTATATTTAAAACCTGCTTAAAATATTAGAGCTTGAAGAAGTCAAATTTCCTGAAGCAACTTTATAATCTGGGCCGCCACATGGGGGGGGGGACAGCCGGGTACAGTTCTCCCGGGCCCGGGAGCCGTGGGGGCCCGGACCGGTCCCGGCTAATTGGAAAATATGTATAGGTTATGAGCTTGTAAAAAGAATGGGGTTTAGAAATATAGATGGGCGTAGCCTATATTTATTGGAATGGGATCTATTTTTTTTTTTTTTTTTCAGAAAATAAACGACAAAACAAGTGCAGCCCCAGAATATTATATTTCATTAGGAGTCGTAATAAAACTACAAGGGCCGAAAGTGACCTTTGCAGCACCGCTGCATCTTATTTCGCTCAAAATTCAAGATGAAAATAATTTTAAAATGTCAAAAGTCCTAGAATTTTCAGTCTGGCTCTGAGAAGTGGGGGCCCTGCTCTGAGAGGAGGGGGGCCGTGATCTGGTCCCCGGCCCGGCTCTGAGATGTGGCGGCCCTTTTTATAATCAGCCTTCCTTTCCTTCTAATCAATAATAACAGTTATTAAAACATTTTTTAATAAAAGGCAATCGTTAATAATTAACTAATTGTCAAGAAGAGTCCAAGCTGTGTTTCAGGATTTACAAGACAAAAAATATATTTATGCCGAAAACCTGATTTCGAGTCCCTGCTATAAGAAAAAGTCCGTCTCGCAGGACTGCATCATCTTAGCGCGGTTCCCTAGTCTAATTTAGAAAGATTAAAATAGAAGCAGTTATTATTTTGGTTCCACCAGTCTTTTTTTTAAAATTAATTATTATGATGGCGTGTCAACCCTTAAGGTCACTAACGCCATTCCTGTGAGTAGTAAAGCCTTGAAAGGTCATGATTTACAATCTTACCTGGAAGGGTCCGCCACACTAGAAACAGACCCGCTAGTGACAAGGTCTTGGAATCTTGGAAATCTATATTTCTAACAATAAATTGTTTTTGTTATTTTACTTAACCAGTTTTATTGTCAAATACATTATCCAACTATAATCAATTAAAAAATAACAAGAAATAAAACAGACAAAAAGAACCATTGGAATAAACGAAATCAATTAATTTAAAGCTTTAAGCACTTTTTTCTCCGATTGACATCGCCTAAATAAAACTTTCTTCAGAACCTTTTTTGTAGAGCATTTAGTAAGCTTCCGAATGATAATCTTCCGCTTCACAAGATTGTCAACGGTTTTCGAGATACTAACGAAATTATACAGTTACCAAAACTTTTTTTGTCTGTTAATAAAATATTTTATTCTAATCCTTCCTTTACTCTAAACGTAACAAAAATTTCAACATATTAGTGTTGATGAAACTCCAACATGCAGAAAATGTTTCAACTGTATCCCATAATTCTAAGTACCAAAATCAAAGACAAAGAACCCTCCCTAGGAAGGACGCTAGGCAGTTGAAAAGCTATATATCTTGGAAATCCATATCTCTAACATTAAATTGTTTTTCTTATTTTTCTTAACCTGTTTTATTTTCAAATACATTATCCAACAATAAGCAATTAAAAAATAACAAGGAATAAAAAACAGACAAAAAGAACAGTTCGAATAAGCGAAATCAATTACTTTAAAGTTTTAAGCTCTTATTTCTCCGATTGACATCGCCTAATCAAAACTTTCATCAGAACCTTTTTTCTAGAGCATTTAATAAGCTTTCTAATGGTATTCTTCCGTTTGCCAAGATTCTCAACCTTTTTCGAGATATTAATGAAAGTAAACAAAGTTACTAAAACTTTTTATGTCTGTTAATAAAATATTTTATTCTAACCCTTCCTTAACTCCAAACGTAACCAAAATTTCAACATATTAGTTTTGATGAAAGTAGAACATGCAGAAAATGTTTCAACTGAATCCCATGATTCTAAGTACCCAAACCAAAAACGGTATTCAAAAAATATTTTTCCAATTTTCTCGAAAACGGTTAAAGCTATCGCCTTGATAATGGTTTCATTCGTTTTCCTAGCACAGGAATCATATAAAACGAGTACTTAGAAGCTTATGAACTAAAAAACGTAAGCGTTACGATTTTTTTTGCGCGAATTTCGCCCCAAACGCCATCTTCCAGTAGGCGGATTTTGCTGGTTAACGAACTTGACCTTTCAAATTGGACGAAGGATTTTTGTACCAAATTTCATCAAAATCGGACCATTCGTCTTCTATCTAGAGAGCGAACAGACAAATATATATATATATATATATATATATATATATATATATATATAAATATATACATATATATATATATACAAATTTGAACCACCGTTATTTTCGGTCTCTAGGGGTTCGGAAACGCGAAATTTTCCGGCACTTCCGGATTGTTTCATTGTATCAACCCTATAAGCGGGGTTCCTCCCTATGGGGGAGGGAGGAACTGCGCTAAAACAGAAACTTCCTCCAATTAGCAAACAAATATGTTTTAGGTGGCCTTTCGACCCTTTAACCTATTGCCCTAGAGTTCTCATATTCCCTGCATATACATTGGTTCATCGAATCAAATTATGCAAGAACACAATATTTTTATTTTATCTATTAAAGAGCGTCCCCGCTATGGGTACACCTACATTGTATCCGATATCCCTCGAAGATCGGAAGGAAACCAAACATAAACATCCCAACGCAACTCCCTACATTGGTCCCGATCAGATGACTCCCGATTCCTGGCCGTTCAAGCATGTTTGTTGTCGGACACCCTACGCTACACAAAATGAGTCCATAAATTGACAGGGAATCATTATTTCTTATCAATTTATAATAATTATTGATAAAGCTGGTAAGTAAGGAGCAGTGCCAGTGGGACCAGCGGAATAAGTCCGTTTACAACCGGAACGCTAAAATTGATCTTTGGTTGTCTATTCTACAACAAATTTGTCCAAATAAATTTGTTTTGTTCAAAGAAAAATAAACACACATCAAATTATCAAATAGACTCACACATGTTTACTGCACCACGAGTTCAGCGACTCCGTGGTCGGAATCAATGTAGGCACTCACGTCGACGCCGGACCGGTCGGCCGATAACGAATTGGGAAAAATACGGATCCGATTCAGGTGCAGTGCATCATCTAGTTAAAATCAATCAAATAACGAATAATACTAATAAAAATACTTAAAAATCATAAGATGTTTAAAAAAAGCATCTTTATTAACTTTTACAGAGCGAACATTGGCGATACTGTGGAAGTACCTGATTCTTGACGAAATAGGGAGATAGTGTGGTCAGTACTACATAACAATCGCCTGATTTTCTTCTATGCAGATTGCCATTAAAGCCTGGGTGGGCCTATGGACTGTTAAGGCTCGAATTGGACTCTCCAAGAAGATTAACGCATAGAGCGCTTGAGTTACGAACTCGGGTCCTCCACACACAAAATCATTTATATACATACATACACATATATCATACATATATATATTTATTTTATTTTTATTTTTTATTTTTATTATTAGGAGATACAATTCACATGGATGAATGTACATTTATCACAAAAAAAAAAAAAAAAAAAAAAATGAGATATATATGTATAAATATATAATAAAAAAGGAGTTGTCTCTCGTATAGCCAAATTATTTCTCAGTGGCTAAAATAGCCTTATTGGATTTTGCGACTAAAGTAGCTCCCAAAAGGCGTTGAATAGGGATGGTAGTTGAGCCGAGAGAACAATAGGACCACCAAGTCCAACAATTAACTCCCTTTCCTATCCCTAAACGTGTTAGTTCATGGAGTAAATTAGGTTCTGGCTTCCTCTGGGATGTATCATCAAGTTATATATTTCTGGGAAATTTCATATTTCTTCCTGAAACTGGATATTATAAATCTTTTGAAAATATTTGAGCTTTTCTTTCTTCACTAAGGACAGAGGAAAAATTGGATTTTCTCTGCCATAATGAGTTTCTTGTCGAGTTGACTTTTTAATTCCTTACCAGTCCTTAAAAGTATTGGTCGTATGAATATATATATCCTGCAGCCAAATTTCAGAATTTATCAAATAAAACGCTCGATCGCATATAATAAATAAGCAGGGTCGCCAGGAGCGTGGTCCAGTTAGGTTAGCACGCTAGATTCACAAGTGTGAGATGTGTTGACTTTTTTTAGCGAACGGCACGAAAATGGTGACGAGTAGGAATCTTGAACATAAGAGGGATTTAGGCGCCATTATGTACTGATAACTCAATACAATAAACTCGCAAAAATTACTCACTTGACATCTTCGAACTCTCCTCGGAAAACTATTATAAAGAATAAAAAATGTATTCTCATTCTAAATATCTTGTTTTGCTATGATTTTTTTTTTTTTTACTGCAAAAATGAATTATAAAAACAACAAGCAATTAAACACAATAAAAACAAACGAAAAGAACCGTTCAAAGTAAAGAAGCTAACACCTTGAACGTCGAGCGTTTGAGCACTTTCTTCACCTCCTGAGGACCACCATCCAAAATTCCTTTGAAACAATTTTTGTAGAACATTTAGTAAGCTTTTGAACGTGCTAAAGAGGGTTCGAAACTAGGCAGAAATATGAATTCTGAATACGAGCAAAATCCTGTAAATTTAACACGAGTATTTACCTAAAAGCTAATCTTTTTTTTCTTTATATATTTCAGTCGGCTAAGTATAAGAAATTATTTAAAAAGAGCAAACATCTTTATATTTCTTGCTCTGATTGCCTTCCTTCGGATGACATCATTATGTTTCCAAATATGTTGCCTCGGGAAGTTTTAATATTGGTTGGGATTTTGAGCAGCAAATAATAAAACGTCATCCTATCTTTAAAAACTTTAAACCCTCCAATGAAAAATAAGTGTAATTTTCCGCCTCATAAATATTAAATGAAGTAAAGTAAAATTATATTCGAACTTTCAGAAATAATTAGGGCTCCTTCGAAGGGTTAAGCTCCTTAAAGAAGAAGTTTACGAAACGCCAGTTCTAATACTTTACTGTTTAAAGCCAATGTGATTTACAACAATACAAAATTCAAACTGAAGCAAACATACAATAACTTTTATGCCGGCAATTTTTTTCGACTTATAAAATATAAGCACACTGTTATATCAGCTGCGTGTCATTCCAGTCTAGAACGCACTTTATTGCACACATACTGGTTATGTTTCTATAAGTCAGGGGTACTCAAACTTAAACTGCTGGCGATCTGCCACAATATTGTTGGACTATGATTGGCCGGCTCTAAAAGGCTGCAGGGATATATGATGGCGCATGTCCATGGCGAATGGCGTAAGTCCATGGCGAATGGCGTATGTCCATGGCGTATGGCGTATGGTAGGATGTATGGTAGTATAGATATTAGTTTTCCGCACAATATGCATTTATTCAAGGTGTAGATCCAAGGTTAATATAGGTTGGGTCAAGGGTAGATGTGCTCTATAATTTCATTGAAAATACTCATTATTATTCAAAATTGCGAGTTTATTGGTTCTTAAAAAACAAAAATGAAGAGTGACTCTAGATGATGCTTCAGCATACTTTTCATAATATGGTTCGTAATAAAATGCATGCGATGGTTCGTGGTAAAAAATTCAGACATTATTCATTTTTGAAACAAGTTACGTACTTTTCGTTTTCGTTCGTAGTTTATTGTGTGACGCAAGATCCTTTTCACAGTTTTTTTTAAAACGCTTTATGATGCTCTTTAGGTTCCCACGCTTAGGTTCCCACGACAAATGAGACGAATGCACTGATCATTTGCCATGCAAAATAAAAATTCTTCCCCCCAAATCCTTACGTATCATTTTGAACGTTATTCGTTTCTTCTCCGCTAAGAAGGCTCCTCCCCCCCCCCCACCTTTTTCCGTTAGCGGTAAATGAAAGTGATGAGGGGCCTAATTTATTCTGTCCTCATCGTGGATCGAATAAATTTGAGTCGTTTATTCATTCCTTTTTGTTTTAGTTATCTAACTACTAAAAGAAAATCTGTGAATTTTTCTATATCGGAAATTTGGACATTTTTTATCAAGCTCTACTCAAAAGTAAGTGGAGGGCAGACATTAGATATATGCACATTGTTACTGAATTAATTTTAAATAAAGAAATGAAAGATAGAAACCGAAGCACCAAAAAAAAAATCCAAGTACTTTAAATTACGTTACTCATGGCGTATACTTTCACTTTATTATACGAAGCAGTCGTTAAGTAACTTTCTGCATTACTCATCTTGAAAATACAGTGATTTAATTAATGTAAATCCTCGTACATTAATTAAGTACTCTGAACGTTTTAATGCAACAACATCGTCTGACTCTCGGTAATTGAATGATTTTCCCCGTGGTGTCCTGTTTGACCGAAATTACTCATATTATAGTTTCGTAAATTGTCGGTATGTTTGTGAGTCTTGACTGTTAGTAGTGTTTGTTTGAGTCTGGCCTCTTGAGTTGTTATTGTCTATTTCAACCAGTTGTATCTTTATTTGTTGGAAAAGTATATTATAATCCGGAGGGGTATAGAGAAAGTCTATGACGTTGCAAACTTATTACTACCTTTAGACTGGTTACTATATATATGTGGGTTATAAAATGTAATAGAAGAGAGGATCTAGGATACTGCCTTGGGGAAAGCCAGCTGCAATGGATCGACGGTAGGAGTTTGAAAAGCCGCATTTGGTGCGACTGGTTTTTGACGAACTGAAACCAGTGACGTACAACCGTGGGCAGTTGCGTTGCAGACTTAAGTTGTACGAGACCACGTGGTGTTCTGCCAGTGTTTTGCAGGTCCTCTCTAGCTGCTTCAAATAGTCACATTTTTTCCGAAAAAAGGCCGAACTCAAAGCTCTTTCTGTGCTATTGGCCGTCTTCGGTATTGATAATAGTTAACAACGTCTTCTTCGCCTGATTCTGTAAGAGTAAGCTCACATGGCCAAGCCAAGGGCTTAAAAACACACACGTACCGCACTTTTACTGCACCATAGGCAAAACCGATTTACAACGAGCCCTTAGCCAGTACACCTTTGTGCGGGCAGAAGTTTTGTTTCAGTTGCAAACTGGTTTCAGACGCAACTGGTTTGAAGCGGTAGTTGCAGAACAGTCACACCGCGTGTGCTCGGGCTTAGAGATGTGGATTACAGTTGAGTGTTTTTAAGAAGTGGGAAATCGAGCACCGTGGAGGATACTATTGAATATAAGATTGCGGATGACTAGGGTTTTGTTTAGTATCAGGCTAGAAATCCCAACATATTAACACTGGGGCCAGTGGATATTCGATTAACTAATAGGCAAATTTGCCAGCTGCAGAAGTATTTTGGTAACATAAGGGGAAAGAGATTAAGGAAGCTCAAGATTTCAGCAGTTAGAGTGAAATTAGTTTCAGGATTAGGGTTGTATATAGATTGGTGGTTGTTGGCGAATAAATTTGCATTTTCTCCGACATTTCGTGGAAGGAAATTTTCATGAACCAAGGAAGGTGTAAATTTCTGAAATTTTAGGATTCGCTTAATCGCATACCTTGGAGAGTTGTCGGGTCAGTGTCAAGGGGTAGTGTCAAGGGGAGAAACATAATAGCTATAATATCCAAAAATAGATTTTTTAAAGTACTAATGAGAACTTAGAGAGGGATTAAATTGAGATTCATGCAGAAGATTGAGCTTATTCGATGGGGATTTGGAAGTTGATTTATGAATAGAGCGGGTAAGTAATAATGCAGCTCTCCCGTCGTGTTGGGTTTTGATGCTGACTTTTAGGACTATAAAACAATCTAGGAGAAGTAGAAAAGGATCAAATAATAGGACAACAAAGATATATAAAGATTTATATATATATATATATATATATATATATATATATATATATATATATAAGCCTCTTATACCAGATGATACATAGAAATCTACGATGTCGGGTAATCTATTTAGGTCAGTAGGCCAATGAGTAATAAATGGGATCGAAACAGTTATTTTTTTTATCGAAAAAGCTAAAATTTAACTATTAAAAAAGTCCGTCACGCAGGAGCTGCATAACTAAGCACTTTCCTCAGAATTGGGTAGTGTCCAGTGCATTCCTAAATAATTTGCTTAAAATAACCTAGATAGATAAATAAAATAAAAACATAAATAGTTCTGCTCTTTTGAATTTATTATGAGCACATGTTTCAATTATTACTTTTGTAATTAATTTCCTTCCCGAGTTTTGTGTATGTGGGGTACTACACTACGTAATAAATACACAAAGCTTCACATTTTCATCTATTGATCTTGACGAATGAAATATAATAAAAATTACAACTGCTATTGGCAAATAACTAATTTGGCTCCGGAGTAAACCCCCCCCCCCCTCCTAATGAACCAATTTAGTTTATTTTTACAACACATTTTTCTCTTCAGTTGACCACAACGATTACTGAGTTTCGTTGAAATATAACCAGAATTACGACTGTTATTGGCAAATAACAACTTTGGCTCCGGAGTAAACCCCCACTCCAGATGAACCGATGTTGTTGGTTCACGAACTCGTTCAATCGTTTGATGGGGGAATATTATATACCAAGTTTTGTGGCGAAAAAACAAAAACTCTTGCCAGTATCGTGTTAACGGACACGTTACTGGCTTATATATATATATATATATATATATATATATATATATATATATATATATATATATTAACTGGGGTCATTTTTGGTTTCTACTAGGTAGGATCGATAAAGATGCGAAGAAATTTTTCAAAAATTCCGTCATAAGTGCAATCTCAATAGCTACTTTCCTTCGGAGGAAAGTGCTAAAAGAAACTTTGATTGAGTTAAAAGGTTGAGATATAACCACCTCATCTCGCCCACTGTCTTGAGACGAGGTTTTCCATGCCGAGGTAGTAAATTTTATCTCTCTTAATTTGTTATCTCTTTTTTCAAGCCATTCACAGTGGCACTTCATATTACCTGTTCCTAATCTAAGCTCCTGTGAGTCGGACTTCTGTCAGTTTGTAGGGCATACAGTTACGGCGCATCTACATCTTAGCCATTAGCACCGGGCTATCTACAGGTTGCCACCCATTTCTAATGCCAACAGCACGTGGTCGGTCACCCATTCAGGTACCGACCACGCCTGACGTTGCTTAACTTCGGTTATCTACGGGAACCGGTGCATTCAACGTGACTATGGCCGTTGGCACAAGGGCATACAGTTCTTTTTAAATTAGTAACACTTAATGTATTTCCAATTTTAATATTGGAAACATATATTTTATGTATTGTATGGGGAAAATAACAATGATTTCAATAGAAATTTTTCTTGAAAATGCATACATCTCAGTTTTTCTATACGTACAGTAAAGCACAACATGTCTGCAACAAAAGGAACAAAGGCAAATCAAAGCTCAGAGTAAGCGGCCGCTTTTCATAAATTAAAAAAAAAACAACCCCTTGGCACGAAATAATTAAATCGACTTTTTTTTCCCCCTTCTTAACAATAGATGGGCTTACCCATCACTCAGTATCCATTATAATTCTATAAGCCACTACCCCTCAAAATCTGCCTCTTCCCTAATATTACACTCTCTTTCTTCCTTCATATCGCAAATTATTCTTTACCCCATTTTCTCACTCTCTATGAATGAACTCCTCTTTCAGGAGTTCCTACGTCATCAACAGATGTTTGGAAAGGGCAAAATCTGTACGAAACTCTGTGCTTATGGCCTAAGTATTCGACACAGGTATCACACATAAAAACGTACCCAAGAAAGTAGTTCTAAGAACTTCATCATTCGAATCGATTTTATCTATTCCTTAGATATTTAAGTATACAAGTATTCAACTGATATGCTAATCCAGTGAAAATACCAATAAAATAACAATTTTCGAAGCTTTTTTTGTTCTAGTAAATTTTTCCAAGATTAGATCAATCGTTATGAATCTGCATTTCTTCAAACTGGACTCTCACCGACATCTATTCGAATGTTTTCTACATTTTCTACTCTCAAATAGAAGTAACCGGTCTTTTCTTTTAAAATTATTCTCACTGTCAAAGTGATTCTTTCGTTTTATATTAATTTACAAATTAAATATAAGAAATGCCCAATCTAAGTAAGTGTCACGCTGTATTGCAGGGCAGGTTTCAATGGATTTCATGGGAATCTATATGAATTACTTTGAGCAGGGTGAGAAGGGTTGCAATGCTAGATTCTACATAGCAGTATTACATCGACACTAATGACCATGGAATCCATGCATAATTCAAGAAAAACCAAATAAAAATAAAATTGTATACATGCAAAATCCAGTTTATTGGTTAGAATAGAATTAGGCATCCATAGTAATCTGAGAATCCAGCAAAACAGTTTATGAAAAACAAAATAAAAATAAAATTGTATACATGCAAAATCCAGTTTATTGGTTAGAATAGAATTAGGCATCCATAGTAATCTGAGAATCCAGCAAAACAGTTTATGAAAAACAAAATAAAAATAAAATTGTATACATGCAAAATCCAGTTTATTGGTTAGAATAGAATTAGGCATCCATAGTAATCTGAGAATCCAGCAAAACAGTTTATGAAAAACAAAATAAAAATAAAATTGTATACATGCAAAATCCAGTTTATAGGTTAGAATAGAATTAGGCATCCATAGTAATCTGAGAATCCAGCAAAACAGTTTATGAAAAACAAAATAAAAATAAAATTGTATACATGCAAAATCCAGTTTATTGGTTAGAATAGAATTAGGCATCCATAGTAATCTGAGAATCCAGCTAAACAGTTTATGAAAAACAAAATAAAAATAAATTATCCATTTAGAAACGATTTTTTTTTTTATTTTGTTATTTGTACAAAAGGCTCCATAATACTGGCAACCAATAAAAAAAAACAAAAAAAAACTTGCAACTATAAGAGAAAATAATGTAATATTATTTATTAATTCGCAATATGACTACACGGGATGGAATGCTCCACTTGAATTTAATGGGGTAAAGGTTTCCATAATGGAGCTCTGTTCCCAAGTGGCGTCCCCTGACATTTTCCTCAACGATTTTCCGATGATGAAAATTACCAGTTATTGGCAATTTCTTGAAACATCACTCGGGTTACGTTACAATAGCACCTAACCTCCCTTCTGTTTTATTAATATTCAATTTCATCTTCTTTCTTTTACGTACCTAACGGTAACATTTTTACAGTGTTATAATTGCACCTATATATTAGCTACTGACTTATTGAAGATGTTAGAAAAATAGAAGTTCTCCCTCACAAGAGTTTATTTTTCTTAAATCCGCACATAGCATGGTTATACATAGTAAGATAGTTATAACTAGGGGAAAGGGTAGAGGACTGTGTAAATATATTTATATCTGTCTAGTAATTCATCTGCAGCCGGCAGAGGCCAGCACCACCAACCTGATAGCTCTTATCAAAGAAAGGCCAGCGCTCCTCCAGTTAGACAGTGACTGTTGATATAAAATTGAAATAAACTGCATTACATGATTATATAATGATGTAAATTCATCAATGAGTTCGAGTTATTCTAATTATCAAGAACATCAACAAATAAATTTGAGACATTATTGAAAATGGCTGTCGATTCAAAATGGCCGTCAGAATCCGAATGGTTCGGTGTAGCCAATGTTTCTTGAACAAAACTTTTGACCTTTTAACCGAAATTTGACTATTTTGACTTAGCCTAGGATATTTCCCGTATCAAGACCTACCTGAGTGCCAAGTTTGGTCAAAATCGGTCAAACGGTGTAGATTTGTATAAGGAACAAACAGACAAACAGACATACGGACAAACAGACAGACACGTGATTTTTATATATATAGATTACCTTTTGGGCATTATGTTATTTATCATACTGTAAAACATTGTCAAGCTTATTAGAAAGCTGTTCGTTCCAAGGTATGCCTCAATTTACAGTCTGTCAGTTTATTTTTAACTGTGAGTTCTGTTTAACATTAACTCTGGGGCATATCAGTTTTTCAGACTTCATCATAATATTTTCATGTTTTATATGATTATGGCCTATTTTCAATCTACCTTTCTTCTCACCTTGTATGATTAAGGACAGGCATTTGTAGATCATTTCCCAAAGTTCGTTTTATTTTATTCTCGTCCAGTCCGATTTCGTTTAATGATGATCGCATTTCTTAGGTAACAAGTTTTAAAACAGCAACCACCCTCTTTTCAACATGAGGTCAGATATCAGCCTCTGTTCTAATTGTTTTAAATAAGGCAACCAACAAAATTTTATGGGCCCCCGAAATTATGTATATTTTAAGCTAGTTTTCTTAACTTATTTGCATTGATCTGTAAATAAAATAAATATTAAAAAAAAAAAAAAAAAAAAAAAATTGTCCAAGGCAACTGACACCACAGGAATTGAAAAATAGATACACGTCAACAAATAATGCTATTTTTTAGTTCAGAAGAAACAAGAGAACTTCTAAAGATGAGCAATGTTGAAAATAGAGTGGAGTCACGAAGTTTAGTGTATTTATTAGTAGGGTTTGGCATGCGACTTATCTGAAATTATTATTGCTAGAGGAAGACATTGATTGTGAGATTCTTAATCTCCAATGTGAGAAAGGCCTAAAGATAAATGTACTTTAGAGATTTGGGATCGAAATTATATAAAATGGAAACCCAAAAATGAAATTGTAAATCAAGTAAGTACATTTGGAAGTTAATCCTTGTCTCTGAGATCCATCTTCGATAAGCACTAGAAAACTCTCCGCACCTATTTGTTATTAATTTTTTTTTTTTTGTTTTTTTTTAATTCTAACATAGAACGTGCTTTAGGAGTGATCCTACTGCCCGAAACGTGTTACGAGCAAAGAACAAAAAAGCTTTCCGAAAATAGCGCGCTCACTTGCTGTTCACTTGCTGTTAATTATCCATCACCTTAATTATTTCCCATCAATAGTTAGGATAGTATTATTTTTATTTTTATTTCTCAACAGGCCCTGAAATGAGAAAAATCTCCTGCATTCGAATCCAAAGCGTTAGCTACTAGACCACAGGTGAAAATATTATTATTCAAAACAATTATAATTAGGTTTGTGCTAGAGGAAGTATTTGAATAATTACTATTTCTGTTAATAATAAATAATTAAGATCATTTGTTTGAAGTAATTAATAGGAAAGAACGGGACATGAGTAGATAATGAACTGGATATGTACGTAGATGAAATGACTTGGAAGAGGCCCAACAGTGCCAATGAAGGTAACTAGAAGAGACTAGTGACGTTACTTCCTTTTTATTTTCGCGGTACTTGTCACGCAAAATTTTGCGGACATCCAGTCATTAGAAATATCTATGTCAAAAAAAAAAAAAAAATAGCCAACAGAAACATGCTTTCAATGTTGGCACTAAGATGAAACCAACGGAGACGGGGGTCCAGGCGGGCAACCTATAATAAAATACATTTATTTTCTGTTACAGCGACATGGAAAAGGTTAAATTTGATTGGAAAATGTTGAAATTGACTTGGAAATCCTATTTATCTGAACCTTATTGGTTATGGTTAAGGCATGTTTTAATATATGGCGCATTTTTCATTTAGGTGCTTCTTGTTCTTTTGAACCAAAGCACAAACAGTTTCCTCCCAAGCCCACCCAAAAAAAACACCCAGAACCCTTAAGAAACATTAGCCTCGTGATCAGTTAACTGACTCAGGACAAAAAAGGTACTCTAAAGTAGGAAGTGATTGGCTCCTTCCAAAAGTTTTATTAATTTCTTTTTTTTTTTTATTTATTTGTTTTTATATTTTAACTCTGTCATTAATCAATTTTTGTATATATTATTATTTATATTTGAAAGCAAATTTAACTAATGTACTCTACATTTGTACAGATGTTAAATAAACGTATAGCAAATGATAAAAATGTTCTATCGAAAGGGCAATACTATTTAAATAACTATTTTATTCCGAGAAGACATTATTTAATGTGCTTTTCGTGTGATTCATCACAACTTTATTGCCTCTCCATTTGCGCAATTTACGCCATTTGCATGTTAATAATTCCTAGCGTAAGTTTGCATTACCATGCTTATCCTTACATCTCACCCATTCTCTTGATTGCTCTGTCTTGCATGAACACAAAAATATTAGCAGCATCGCATGCATGCCAAAATACACACATATTCACAAGCACGCCTAGAAACACCCACCCTGGCGAACGCTCACCTTCACATGCCAGTTTATTTTTGGTTCATACTTTTATTTAGCATAAACTGTTTATTTAAACTTTCTTAACATTCTTTATGATTGTTACTTACTTCATTAACTATCATTCTAATAGCTAATAATAATACTAATATTATTCTGAGAGCGGTTGACTTGACGTGGCAAGAGAATATTTAATCACTTCTTCCCCAAATTATAATCTTGGAAGTTTTCATTCTTACTCGTGTTTTATTTATTTATGCATTGATCGTCCGCGTCTCAAGCGATAAGCATTTTGGTTCACACTCAGTGGTTTCGCTAAACAAGCAATTCCAAGGCAGAAAATTAAGGAAATTTTAAACATTATGCAAATAGAAAGAATTTCTCATATCCTCTTCCAACATTTTCTTTTTATCACAAACAACCAAATCCACGTTCCCCTAAAGCCAAACAGGAAACCGCGTTCCACAGACACACACAAATTTGAACCATCGAGATTTTCAAGGCGCGTGATCGTTTCCCTGATTGAGTCAATTGATCGACATCATAAATGGATGTCCAATCCAATAGGCATGGAGGAAATACACTAAAAAGGTAAGCAGAAATGAACGTGCTTAGAAAAAAAATCATTATAAACTCAAGTTGCAAACATTGATAAAACACAATACTTAGAAATTATCTCAACTTAAAGTTTAATCAAATATTTTATACTTATAGAGAAATTTAGCAACGAGCAAAGACATTTATCATAGCTAAAGTCAAAAAGGAAGGTGACAACTTGGAGAGATAGTTAAAGTCAAAGTTCATTAGTCTATCATTTGACTTTCAAATACTCGCCGCCCACAGAATAAACAGGTCTTCATAATAAAATCTAGGAATTTCCACCATTTTAGAATCTTCCAAGAGGGTTTAGTATGTAGATTGGATAGATAATTGATAATTTGTTATAGAAACAACTTAATGAATGTTACTAAAGATAGCATTCCACGGTATTTTTAAGAAGTATGTTTTTAATGAATTGGAGATCCATGTATGTTTTGAATCCCGCCGGTATTTCTTCTCTCTCTCTCTCTCTCTCTCTCTCTCTCTCACACACACACACACACACTCTCTTTTCACGCAACGATTAAAAATTAATTAAGGTTAAACCTCCTGCAGACTATCGTCCGTGAATAAATACGGTATTCGGTCGTCAGACATAGCGCCGCCATTTTGATTTCGAAGAATGACAATCCGATGGAACGAAACGGCTGCTAAGGAGGAGGCTGCTGTTCAGTAACAGATCTATACTTGCAATGTTGCGTAACATTGTATCAGCTAAACCCAATCTGATGGGTTCAAGAAACTTGCATCAAGTAGACTCGCACATCAAACACGAGCAACTATGAGTCCAAGTAGACTCGCACATCAAACACGAGCAACTATGAGTCCAAGTAGACTCGCACATCAAACACGAGCAACTATGAGTCAAAGTGTGTACAAGGCTCTAAGAATCTGGGAAAAGACATACACGTGATTCTTGATCGAAGGCCAAAGAATAATTTAGAGGGGAGCCAAAACGCTGTTTCGGGAAGCACATTTACTTTAGTAGTAAATGAGTTGCTCAATTTAGATCACTAATAAATCACAAATAGGGTAGCTTAGATGACCATACTGTCACTGAAATATTTTACTGTTTTAAGAAGATTTTTTTAGCAAGAAGATTGAGGTAAAAGAAGAAATTCATTTTTATAGCCTGACAAATTAAAAATACCAAAAAAACAAAAGACAAATAAATAATAATTACAAAATGTAATCAGTGGCGGCTAATGAGAGGGCCCCCCCAAATGAAAATTCACAATATTTTTCGGTTAAGTATTAATAAGGGAAAATTAATAGTAATAAGTTCTAATTAATGTATGTTCTTATTTTATCAAATACTTCCTTAATGATTTCCAGGTGCCTGGTTATAAAAATTTGATTCTACACCCCCAGGCACGGCGGTAAGCCTATACTAAATTAGCCCCCCCCCCAAAAAATGTCTAGAGCCGTCTATGAATGTAATAAGACTCAGTGAGCTTCAAACTGTTAAATGTTTTGATATTTTTTAAGTCTATACTTTTATTAACAACCCGCAATAATTGAGCGCACGCAAAGCATATTTCATTTCCTTATCTAGTATCTTAATAGGAATTCTAGGGTGTACAAGCGTTTCGCTGGCAAATTGCAACAGCCGTAAATTAAACGCTGTATCGTTAAATCCCGCAGTTGCGGGTTTGGCGTAATGCGCCTTGCCTATCTCGTTTCTCGACTTGAATGGGGCCAAGCCGAACCTATCATCATAAAAATGTGAGAAAACTAGCATCTGTGCTGAGTAAGGTTTGGCGTTGATTCTAACTTGGCGTGTCGGGAAGGTCTCGTGGTGTCCTTAAAACCATTTATATCAAGGCTAGGAGGGGCTCGCTAGTCTCCAACTTCTCTGTGACATGCACTTTCAGATAAGGCCAACGTCCGTAAACTCCCAACTTTTAGTCCACAAGAATCTTTCCTTTCGCAGATTTTACAATATTGTGTTAAATAGGTAAAATATGAAGAAATCAAACATGATTTAAAAATATGTAATTAAAAGAAAGGGGTTGTACTTTTAAGGTGGCCATACACCACGTTATACGAAAAGTATGTGTTAGCGCAAAGTGCCCTATTCTTAATCCGGCCAACACTACTCCCTCTCTCCGAGAGTGGCTTAGAGCTGTTTCCTATATTCTGGTAAAGTTTTCAATAATTGTAAGATAATAATCTGGTCAATTTTTTCTGTCTATTGTACCTGTTAAAGCCAATGTGGGATAGAGGAGAAAATTGTTTTAAGAATTGAAAAATATATAAAGCAGGTAAATAAATATGGGTTCATTTTTAATATATAAAAAAAATTAAGGACAATTTCAATGTGTAAATTTTGTAAATAAAGTAATTAACGTACGTTTAATTAACTTCAGTAATATACATCTCAGTAACCCATTAAGATAATAAATAAATAGATAGAGGAAGTGGACAGAAACTTCTTTTATTTGAGATGGTTATTAGAAAGTTAAATAAAATCATGGTTTTTCCGAAAATAGAGCATTATTCAAGTTAACGGATGCTAGCTGATAAAAAATTCATTTATCGATCGGCACCCTTGGGAGAGAGAAATACCTAGGAATCCAAACGAATACCTCCCCAATAAAAGTTAAAAGGGTCGGGCAAGATTGTTGTAGACATAAATATCATTGAACCCGATTCATCAAAGCCACGCGTAAATCAATCATCCTGTAAAAGATTGAGGATCCGACGCCGTTGAGATATCTTATTCAGGCCCTTAAGACGCTGTGGAATTTAGAGTCACTGCTAAGATTTGGCTGCTATTTTTCCCTTGTACCCTTACAGGCTAGACCAAAATTCGCTTAGCACTTTGCGAGTGATTGAACGAGTTCGTTAACCAGCAAAATTGGTTCATCTGGAGGGGTGGGGGTTTACCATGGGCGTATATAGGAAATAATTTCGGGAGGGGCTGTGAAAATTTCGGGGGAGGGCTGAGATCATTTCCGGGGTATGGAATATGAAAAATTTAGAGCTTGGAATAGTTTTAGGCAACTAAAACGCTATTACACCTAATAAACTATTTTTTATTAACTAAGTGATCTTATTTAATTTATTTTTAAGGTTTTTATGACACATTTTGGCCATCAAATGAAAATTTCGGGAGGGGCTGCAGCCCCCCCCTCATATACGCCCATGGGGTTTACTCCGGACCCAAAGTAGTTATTCGCCCATACCTACGCAATTATTTTAGTATTGCAACGAAACTCGGTATTCGTTTGTGGAAATATTAACAGAAAAATATGCTGTAAACTATATCGGTTCATTCTGGACCCAAATTACCAATAACCAAAGTTGCCACTACCAGCCGTAATCTATCTATAAATATGATAAAATTCTAACGGATCGCTCTCTGTACATGGAAGATATATGGGGAAAAATACTATCGGTGGCCTTTATTGACGCAATAATACCCAAAACAATGATTTTTAGAAGTTTTGTCTGTTTGTCTGTACGTCTGTGGTCCACGCGGACGAAGTCGCGGACACAGCTAGTTAATAAATATACTAACAAATAATAACCCTGGCATTAATATATATATATATATATATATATATATATATACATATATATATATATATATATATATACATATATATATATATATACATATATATATATATATATATATATATATATATATATATATATATTAGATATATAGACTGGACTATTATCAGGTGAAAATATTTGCTCGTTTGCCAGAATAAGATATCAAGAAGCTACACAACTTAACATAATTTGTCTCATAATAAGAAACGGTAAAAAATTAAGTTAAAAACCCATCTAGCATAGTATGGAAATGCTTAAGTAAAAGAGCCTTAACTTAGTTCTGCATTGAAAATATATCTTACATTCTAAACTAGGAATGAGAAAAAACATTCTCAAATCATTGACAAAGATCCTTGCATTCTAAAGCAAGAATACAATTAACACGTCCACAACATTGAAAAAAAACTCGCAGAATTGGAAAACGATTTATTTATAAATATATATATATATATATATATATTCATTTTAGAATGAATCTCGTCATAAGTTGAAACGACTAACATTCTCAAAATATTGATTAAATTACGTGCATTCTATACAAGAAACACGAAAAGAAAATTGATAATATGCCTGATAATCAATTGAATGAATGGGGAAATCACGCACCTACCAAATAGGTTCATTTAATATAAAATTATGCACTATAACAAATAATCAAGTGTTACTTATTTACAGGAGAAAAATCGTATTAGTAAATATCGTTATTTTAAAATCTACATTCAACGGGGACATGGTTAAGTGTCACGTTTGGCTGTAGAGTCTGCTGCAAAAAAGAATGCGAGAACATGTTTAAAAAATGTAAATATAATTACAATTTAATTTCTTTAAACATATAATAATAAATATACTCGAGAAGCATGAAATATTACACCGTTATACAATTTGGGAGTAGGGGGAAAGCACAGATAAAGAACAGCCAAAGTATCGTGCGTTTTTCAAGTTTAAGTACAGACCTTTTCTCACAGGCATATTTTATAACAAACACAATGAGGCAAAAACAAACAGGAATTAGAAAGCTTCATAAGGCATACAATAAACAAACCATACAATATTAATTGATTATAACCAAGACTCCTTTTTCTAGTCGATTATGTGCTAAAAGATGTTTATGTTTAATTAGAAAACTAACCATTCCAAATCATTGTAGGGACACCCACCTTTACAAAAACAAAAAAAAAACAACAAATTCAAAATATCCAGGAAATCCAAAACATTGTTTCCAGTGTCTCAGGAAAGCTTTTAAAAACTTAATATTTTTAGTACTTTTTAAGGATTTTCTCCTGCTGGAAAAGATTTTTAGACCATTTACTACGTGCTAATGCATATCTCAAGTTTACTTTTCACTTTTACTATTTGATAAATTTTCAAAAAGTACATTTGTAAATATATATTTTTTAATAAATATCAAAGAACTATGTAATGTAATGATTTAAGTATTTGTATATTAATTCATTTGATGAAAACTCTGCCAAGCAAAGAAATTTTCGTTTTATTAAGACATTTTATTCCTTGCCTTCGTTTAATTTCTACAGATGTTTAATTTCTTAACATTGACATTTTAATAATAATTTACAAAAAATTTGGTTATTACTTGTAAATATTTTTATATTCGTCTCCAGGTATGTATTGTGTGGTGCTCTTAAAATTGACTTATTTATCAAACGAATAACTTATGTAACATAAAATTGGATTTCTATTTCTTCTACTTCTAATTCTACATATTACATTATTTATTTATAGTGTCTAAAATGTGAAAATCTTTGAGTGTTCGGAATGTAAAGAAAATAATCAAACCATCTTAAAGATATCGAAAGATTTGATGAATTTAATATTCTTTCTTCGTGAAATTCTTGTCCGGCTAGAGTAGTTAAAGAATTTCGGCAGGTTATATCCAGTAAAATAATGTTAATCGTAAAATCATTCGGTAGGATTTTTTGTGTTTGAGGTTTTTTAATCCATTAAAATATTCATTATAAACGTATTTTAAATATATTTTTTAAAGCAATAAAAACATATATAAATAGATGACAAATAAAATACCCTTTTAATAGACAACAATTAGTAGGAAACAAGTTGTCTTTGTTCATTTTGGAATTCTGCATGATGTTATTGTGAGGTGTAGGATTTTTCTCGGGTAGCAAGAACATGGGTGGGGATAATGCACAAGAAAAAGATAAAATTACAAGGTGACCTTTAGCTAAAGCTCCTTTTGAACATTAGTGTAGCATACAATGTTAAGTCAGCTAAGGATAACTTCTACCAGTCAGAGGTATGCTACAGTGAAGAGAGGATACAATAATCGTGCTCAACAGGACAAAGTGTAGAGGGAACACATCAAACTCACATCCACCTTACCTGATATAGTTTCGCTTGATTTATTTATTTTTTTTATTATTATTGTGAAGATAAAGATTGGAGATGAAAATAAAAATAAAAAAACAGTGAAGAAACAGTTTGGTAGTAATATAAGGTGATAGTGAAACTAAACACTGCGATAGATGGGGTGTCGAGGGGAGCGAGGTGAGAAATGAGCCACTGTCTTGCTTGGCTCCTCGCAGCGGACTGAGGCCACGCTGAGAGCGCCCTTCCCGTCGGCTATGTTCGGCTGTTTCCGCCGTCTACACGAACTATCTCGAGTTCTCCGGAATAAATTAGAGATAAGAGGGCAGATGTCGTGTCCCATTCTCGAACCCAGTAAGAGCTATGCTTTAGAAACAATATTTTTCTTTAATCAATGTAAAAGAATCGGTGTAGAAAGATTTTTGGGCTGTAGGTAATAGCAAGCCTTATTGTTTCTGGAACTAAAAAAAAAAAAAAAAATCCGAATCCTAAAAAATGCGTCGTCTTAGCGCGTTTCCATGGTGATGTTCCCCAAGATATGATTCAGGCTAGCATCACGTTGGTCATATTTTTGGGGCATCGCATTCGACATATGTTCTGGAAATCTCAGTTCGTAACTCGGGCGCGCAAGGAGAGTTTTTATCGTCTAGTCGCATCGCTCGGGATATAAATAGGGGTTCCAGATCGTCACTAGACACAGCCAGGATTTAATGGTAAATCTGCAAAGGGGAATATCAGGCGGCCGAATCATATTACCGACCACACTATCTCCCAAGTGTGCCATAAAGTGAAGAATCGAATCTGATACCTTTTTCTGATCCTCTGGGGCGTATTAGTTACTCATAAAAAAAGAATTATAGTAAATGACAGCCTTTCGGGTATTTTCTCTATATTCATAAACTTGTTTAAAATGTAATAACTTATGAAACCTAATTCAATAAATCTGATAAATATGTGATAATGCAATCCACAGAAACAGAGGAAGGTGAAATGTCATTGTGAACCGAGATTTTCAGTGTAATGCTTCTATTGAGACTTAAACTGCCCATTCACGTTACGATATGTTTTACTGCAAGGCATTAAAGAACGTCCATAAAATCTGCAGTACGATTGGTCCAACCAGCATCGAGTTGGAAAGTGTGTGGCAGACAGTCAATCTGCAATGCAATCAACGATCATATACGTTTATTAAATAAAAATGGATATGAAATATAAGGAATTTTGGAATGATTTTTTTTATACAGTGCTCCTGGATCAATACGTGTTTGAGGGATGATAGATGTAAACTTTACGCTCATAAAATAAAAGAAATGCCGCAAACGATCAGGTTTTAGGCAAATTACCACTTCTTCTTTGTTGTTTTTGACTTATTACTTATATCAAAATCGTCCAAAAGTAATAATGCAACAACAACTGCAACCTCTTTGTTTAAGAATGGTGCCATCACATATACGACCATAGAACACATAGTACAGCGCAATAATGCAAGTTCTGTCCAACTTGTTGTACACCGTTTGTGGCAAAATCTTCATACTGCAAATCGTTCCAACCGTTTGTTCGATTTGTCATTATAACGTGTCGTACAGCATATCGCAACGTATATGGGAATCCCTTTAACAGCGAGTACAGTAAAACCTCGTTAACCCGGACCCCTATAACCCGAATGTCCGGATAACCCGGACCAGTTTTGAAAACAAAATTATGTTTTTCAGAGTAGTAACTAACCCTTAAAAAACTAGTAGTAACTAGTGTTATACTGATGATATATTGCTATTCTCAGTAGACAAATTACCCGAGTTTTCATAGTGGCACGTCACAACCGAGGTGCAGTCGTTTTGATCTTTCGTTTGCTCGTTGACCGCGATTTAGACGAAACGTAAAACCATTGTTGTGGCCATGGAAAACAGGATGGAAGCATTCACAAGAGTTGATAAGGGAGAATCGTTAAAGAACATTGCTGCATAGTTTGGAGTAGGAACATCGACCGTATCCGATTGGAAAAAGATCCGAAAATACATTGAAGACGTGTGTTTCAGCATGATTTCTAAGGACAGTTTTTGGTGGTTATGACCCACGCAGAAGATGTAGCAAACATTAAGAACTTGATGGCGTATTTCTAGGGCCAAGCCTCTAACCTCTAATGTTAAAGCGGATTCGAGATTACGCTGCTCGTAAGTGATACACTAAACTGAGACAGCAGAAGCCCACTGAATTTTTTGCTACGGAATACACATATTATGGATTTTGTATACATAGTTTCTTTGAGTACAGCGCAAACACATAGTGTGCATGTGTTGTAGGTGAATGTGTGTCGATAACAATTTCTAAACTCCATTAAAAATATTTCGGTGATTTACATGTTTTTTTGGGTGTTTTCTTTTTCGTTTTTCCATCATTCTCCGGATAACCCGGATTTTCGTTAACTCGAATCGGAAAAGAGGAACATAAATATGTCGTTCTTATTCCTTGTGTTATTAGGAAAGCTGAAAATAGGGAAGGCTAATATTTTGTTAAGATATTTCATGAAAAACACAATGCACAGGAAATCGACAATACTAAACACTAAGCGGATATTACTCCATCTTCCTCACATTACACATTATTTACAAAAACAAAATCGTCCGAGAACTTTCTTATATAATCGGGTAGTAGATGAAGGCGCATAAACATGAGGTTTCGTAGGCAGTTAGAAATACCGCACGGTCTTGCGGGTTTGTGTTGAGGTAGATTCTAAAAAAAATACGGTTGTTCATTTCTATTTTTAGCACTTACGGAAGGAATGTAGCTTTGATGTGTTTGTCTGTTAACACGATACCCGCAAGAAGTTTTTTTTTTAAACTATGCTTGACATTGATTATTCCCGTAGTAAAGGATTGAACGAGTCCGTTGCCCACCAAAGTCGGTTCATCTGGGGGAGGGATTTACTTCGGACCTAAATTACTAATTTTGTTATATTGGAACGAAAGTCAGTATTCGTTGTGGATCACAACCAACCACAAGAGAAAAACATGTTCTCAAGCGTGAAATGACCGTCAGTCCCATTTCAATTACCGAACCGTCAAAAAGTAATTTCTTCTCCACAATATTTTGTCTGCGGCATGCCGCCGAAGGTTCAGTAACAGAACCGTCACATTCGTGATGTGTGTGAATAGACATCACTTCAATCATCGAACCGTCATGAAACGCATTTTTGTGAGAGTTACTAGATGGAACTGTGACGTGACGTAACTAATATGTGTGAATAGACATTTAAGCTCTATCATATGTAAAGCTCTTATCGCCAGATGGCCGAAAAGTGCAATACAAAAAAATCACCTCAATGGTGCAGAGATGGGCATAATTTTATCTATTATATAAAAATGAATCGCTAAATGTGTTGGTAAGCGCAAATCTCGAGAACAACTGATCCGATTTCGCTAATTCTTTTTTTATAATATTCCTTGAACTACGAGGATGGTTCATACGGAGAGAATAATTTAAAAACTTGCCTGAAAAAGTCTAAAAACAACACTTTTGGGGTATTTTTTACTTCCTTAACGCAAATTCATTTTTAAATACAAACATATGTTCTCAATTATAATATTTTTAACACTTAACATATTTGGTTATTTGTGTATAAGCAAAAAAATTAAATAAATAAGAACATGTAATCACTAGATGACATTAGAATCACATGTTAATAATGCAATTTAAATTAATTTATATTTGCGTTTACGAAGTAAAAAAGACTCCACTTTTCTATATTCCCATACAAAAGATTTGTAATAATACTTAAAGGTCAATTTGAACTTTAATACCATACCATAAAGTGTTAGTGGAGGGGTTCTGGGAAGGCAAAACAATTGAGTGACATTAGTATCGTATAAATATTAATGTCAATATTTGCCAATATTTATTCGATGGTAACATTACTCAAAAACAAATTGACGATAGTAAAATGTAAATTGTCTGTGGTAAAATGTCACTTGAAACATCTCTTTGCTCTGCATCTATAATATTACTAAATCTAAAAGCCGCAAATTTCTATAAAATTACTAAAGTTTTGTGTGTTTGTGACTTACTAAATATGCCTCCTATAAGGCGGCGGACAAATTTAGGCAGAAGAACCCGAAATGCAACGCATCAGATTAATTATCAATCTAATTGTACTGCCCAGGAACGTGAAGATCGCAATGAACGTGAAAGAATTTGGTTAAGACAGACCCGCGAAGCGCGACATTCGACTAATAATGGTGCAAGTTTGAATCGAGCTGCTGTGAATTCATTTCAGTGCCAACAGCTGTGTTGCTATTCGACCTATGAACTCCCAGGGCAGTCATTAAGTGTTTGTGGTATTAATCTAGAAAGCCCATGTTTCTCACATGATCAATTGTATGTTGCCTGTTCCCGTGTTGTAAATCCATCTGCTCTGTTTATTTACGCGTCAGGTAATGAAACAAAAAATATCGTGTACCATTAAGTACTACAGTAATAATAAGTAATAAAAATGAAACTTAATTTAGAATAAGTAAAAATATAATAAGTAGGTATAATTAATAAGAAATCTGATATTGTAATTTTGTTTGTGTTTTTTTAGTGACTATTAAAAGAATTTTAGTGTTTTATAGTTTTTATTTTTTTGACATAATTTATTTGTCGGCTTATTAAGTTTTTTTTTCTTTTTTTTTTTATCTTACTAGCTGTCCGGGTGTCCCAAATAGCAGAATAAGTAAAAAAAAATTAAAGAATTGACGGATTAAAAAAATTAAAGAATCGTTAGGCGGTACGAAGTTCGCCGGGTCAGCTAGTTTATAAATAAAAATACGAATTTATTCCTACTTCATATATTTGTGAATACGAATATAAATAAATTCGTACTTCATATATTTGTGAATACGAATATAAATAAATTCGTATTCATAAGTGTGAATACGAATTTATTTTTATTCACATATATTAAATATAAAAATACAAATAAAATTTTATTCGCATTTTTTGATGGAGGTACAGATGACAAACTGTGTCCCTGCAGCATGGCTGGTGGTCTCGCGGCGGACTCGGTGTAAACAAAAAATCTAGGCGCTAATAACCTAGACGTTAAACGCCTTAAAAAAAAAATAAAAAAAAAAAATAAATAAATAAAAAAAAATAAAACCTTCAATAACTTTCGTATTAATCATCATCTTAATACGAATTACGAAAATCATAATTTATTTGCGAATTTTATTGTGAATAAATTTTTATTCACAAATTATAATGTGAATAAATTTTAATTCGTATATTTTAATGTGATTTTTTTTGTAATCACTTGATTTTTTGTAAATATTCACATTTTTTGTGATTATTTACAATTTTTTCTGTGAATTTATTTTTACTCGCAGAAAAATTTGGGAATAAAATTTTATTTGTATTTGGTATTTAATATATGTGAAAAAATTTAAACATTTTAAAGCTTTCAGAAAGGACCGTCTTACCTCAGAGTCGTCCTGGGGTGGTGTATCTATATTTGTACAAAACAAAATTCATACCAAAGAAATAAAATTAAAATCACATCTAGAAGCCATAGCAGTTCAAGTTTTTGTTCCCAATCCTCTAACAGTTTGTAGCCTTTATATCTCACCTTCCCATAATTTCTGTAAAGAAGATTTACACAATCTATTAAATCAGCTGCCGAGGCCTGTACTGATCGTTGGGGATTTCAATGCTCATAGCCAATTATGGCAGTCCCCCTTATCTGATTATCGCCATAGGGGCAAAGAAATAGAAACATTCTTGGATATCGAATCTTCCTTAACACTTCTAAATGATGGATCTCAAACACATCTTGATGCTAGAACTGGTAGGTTTTCGGCAATCGACCTTTCGATGATAGATAGTTTGCTTGCACTCAAAACTGACTGGAGGGTATTAGATGAACCATATGGAAGCGACCATTTTCCGATTGAAATAGAGATCATGACGAATAGGAATGCTCAATCATACGATTTTACAAGGTGGAATTTTCAAACAGCCAATTGGGATTCTTTCAGGAATGACATAGATAATAATCTCAGCCTTCTTTCAGCTGCTTCTCATATGTCCATCGACTCTCAACTTAGAATATTTCATGAAATTATAACTAACGCAGCAAGCATGAACATCCATAAAATAAAACCTTCAAGTGGTCGATGTCGTGTACCTTGGTGGAATGACCAATGTAAAATAGCTATAAAAAATAAGAAACGGGCGCTTAATAAATATAGAAGAACAAAGACATTTGAGGATTTTCAGGTATTCAAAAAATTCCGGGCCATTGCTAATAACATTATTAGAACAAGCAAAAAACAGTCTTGGCGGGGATATGTAACACATATAAATTCTCAAAAATCCACGAAAGACATTTGGAACAGAATAAAACGGATTTGGGGATTACGAAAAGAAACTGATATATCCGGCATTGAAGTTAATGGTCAATTAATAACGGAAAACTTAGAAATAGCGAACGCTTTAGCCAAACATTTTTCAGCTATTTCAAAGTCTGAAAATTATGATCCAGAATTTTTGCAGATCAAAACAGCCAAAGAAAGTATACCCCTCATAATAAATGGTGAATACCAAGAGATGGATGAACCGTTCACCCTTGATGAGCTTGAAGAAGCTCTCTCATCTTGCAAATCTAGCTCATCTCAAGGATATGACAACATTCCATACATATTTATAAAAAATTTCTCTTCAAGAACTAAAAGCCAACTTCTTGCAATTTATAATAAAATTTGGACAAAAAATGTTTTCCCAGGGATTAGAAACTCTCGATAGTAATCCCAATCCGTAAAAGTTTAAATCAAAACTCAAACATTGCAAATTTTAGACCAGTATCACTTATTTCTTGTATGTCTAAAATCCTGAAAAAAATGGCGAACAAACGATTAGTATATTTTCTCTCCAAAAATGATCTGATCATAAAGAACCAATGCGGATTTCGAAAAACACATTCCACCTTAGACAATTTACTGATCCTTGAGAATGAGATCCAAACCGCTTTTGTAGAAAATGAACACCTGATAGCCGTATTTTTTGGCATCCAGAAAGCCTACGATATGGTGTGGCGCCATTGTGTAGTGACTCTTCTTCACCAATGGGGTGTCCAAGGCCATATGCTACATTACATAAAAAACTTCTTAAGTGACAGACTCTTTAAGGTTAAACTTGGAAATCAGACATCCTTGCCTTTCTGCTTAGAAAATGGCATCCCCCAAGGATCAGTTCTTAGTGTAACACTCTTCTTGGTTTCAATCAACGATGTGGTTAATAACCTCCGCCCGAGAGTAAACTATTCTGTATATGCAGATGACCTGACCATTTTTGCAAGAGACCCGTCTTTAGATGTCCTCAAATTAAAACTCCAATATTCAATCCAAAACCTTGAAATCTGGTGTAGGCAATCAGGATTTACATTTTCTGAACAAAAGACGGCATGTATGCATTTTTGTAAAAAAAAGGAACTGCCAAAGCAATCCGTCCTTACGCTTATTTGGATCCACTCTTCGCTACACCGACTCTTACAAATACCTTGGGATATACCTAGATCAGAAGTTGAATTGGATAACCCATTTAAAATACCTGAAAAAAAAATGTCTTAAAAGTTTAGCTATGCTAAAAGTTCTGGCCAATTCTAATTGGGGTTCCGACCGCAAAACATTGGTATCTCTTTATAAAACTTTTATAAGAAGTAAATTAGACTACGGATCAGTGGTGTATTCCTCCGCTAGTCCAACAGCCTTGAAGATACTGGATACGATTCATCATATGGGGATCAGAATATGCACTGGTGCTTTCCCAACATCGCCGACAGCTAGCCTTCTTGCAGAATGTGGTGAACTTCCACTCAACTTCAGAAGAGCGTATCTGTCTTTAGCTTATTATGTTTCATTAAAAGCAAGTAACAGAAGGTCTGGGACATCTATTACAACCACCCGACCGACGAAATTAGAAGACAATCAATCTATTTCACTGCACATCTAAATTCTGAACTCACGTCCTCCAGAAATGAGTCGAGAGCCAATGAGCCTAACCCCCCCCCCCCCCACTATGGTCGTTCAATATATTTAAATTAAATATTTTTTCTTAACGATAGTTGTAAGTTTAAATCATTAAATCTCACAAGAAACTTGCTTATTAGTTTCTTGCTGACAACCCGTGCTTCGTCACGTACTTATTTTATTACGTTAAATAATGTATCATCAAAATTAACGCTACTACATAATTTTGTGCAGTTTATTACAGCACGGATCCCGTCATACTATAAGTTATTCATGAATTGACAAGTAATCACAGTATAATGATTTTTACTCCGGGCCGCACAGGACCAGTGTCAAAAAAGAGATAACCCGTTATCTATAGATTAAGAGTGACAGGAGTTGAACCAGTACAGGTCAAAATTCGTTGTCAATAATAAATGAACGTTAAAAATATATGTTTCCAAGAAGTAATTTGGAAACACCCATTATATTTGCGAGCATTACCAAAAAACGTTCTGACTGGGTGAGATGGCTGTGAAAGGGTTCGGGATATTATTATCTCGGATAGACCATCACCAGGTAAAGGGTAAACTCTGTGTAAATCACAGTTTATTTCTAGTAATTCAAGGTCTGCCATAATAGTTGAAATGAACCGCAAATAAAAATAATATTATGAAATAGATACAGTACGGTAACAGCTGACTTATTCTCGTCCTAGCAACGCACAGGTTTGCTTATGTCTTAAAAGAGGTTACCTTGATTTTCATCGAAATATATTGACCCTCTCCAGTTATTCAAAATATAAATATTAATTTTTAATATTATGCTAACAGTTAGCTGTTGGGATGATAAGAAGTCAAGGAATAGTTAGGTTACGAATAGAGTAAGATTTTAGGAAAAGTCTATAATTTTGGCGTTTCGGCATGCTCTTCGAGAGTTTTATATACAGCTGTAAATGCCTAGCGGTTGGAGGAATATCAAAGATACCGATTAGGTGAGCTAGAAGGAAATATGAACAGGTACCTAACTGAAACACAATTATTCTTGGATTATTATATATTGCTTGGCCCAAAACAAAACGTTTTCTGTGCTAGCTAAGCCAACATATTTGCTTATTTCTCTACTTATGCAGCTACTATCTGCACTATATATTTATAGGAGGAGGAGGAGAGTAAAATGAAAGAACAAAAAATAAATGCATAGGCGAACAAATTAGGACATTTTTTTTGTCTATGCATTTATTTTTTGTTCTTTCATTTTACTCTCCTCCTCCTCCTCCTATAAATATATATATATATATATATATATATATATATATATATATATATATATATGAGAGAGAGAGAGAGAGAGAGAGAGAGAGAGAGAGAGAGAGAGGGAGGGAGAGGGAGGGAGAGGGAGAGAGGGAGAAAGAGGAAGGGAGAGGGAGAGAGAGAGAGAAACTTGTATTATTTTTTTTTTTGTTGTATAAACTACTATGTAAATTTATTTGTTATTCTTAACGGCAAAGACCCTGAAAACTAATCTTAATTTTATAAATTACTATATTATGATTTCATTTTAACTGATTTTTTTTAAAGCCCTCATTATAAAACCACCTTATTCATTAACTTAATTTTTTTATGCTTTCTAAGGGTATCTAACTAGTTGGTAGTTCTTGAGAAATGTAAGAGAATATCGCGCTTGCTGCGGTCCTCCAATCTATATATATAAAAATCATGTGTCTGTCTGTCTGTCTGATTCATTGTTTGTTTGTTTGTTTCTTATACATATCCACACCGTTTGACCGATTTTGACCAAACTTGGAATAATGGTAGGTCTTGAAACGAGAAATCTCCTACGCTAGGTCAAAAAAATCTACCAGCTGTCTGTCTGTATGTTGTCCCTTATACAAATCCACACCGTTCGTCCGATTTGGACTAAACTCGGTACACAGGTAGATCCTAATCTGCAGAGTGCCGTAGGCTAGATCAAAAACCTCTACAGCTGTCTGTCTGTATGTTTGTTCCCTATAAAAATCCACACCGTGCGACCGATTTTGACCTAAGTTGGAACACAGGTAGATCTTGATATGGCGATTGCCATAGGCTAGAACCAAATGGCTACCACTTCTGTGAACTTGGCACCCCACTTTCGAAAAAAATATGACAATAGACTCAAAAAACTGCAAATCGTGTGTAGTTATTTGTAGTGAAAAAAATTTCGTTTGTAGTTGCCCAGAAAAAAAAGTTACAGCCGTTTTTCGAATTTTCAAAATCGCAACTTTTTCAGTTTCACCATTCATTCGAAGTCGTTTGTGGTTGATAGTAGTGAAAGAATTTTTGTTTGTAGTTGCCTAGAAAAAAAGTTACAGCCGCTTTTTGAATTTTCAAAATTGCAACTTTTATACAAACCCACACCGTTTCACAGATTTTGATCAAACTGGGCACACAGGTTGGTCTTGATCAGGGGATTGTCATAGGCCAGGTCAAAAACGCCTACCAGCTGCTGTCTGTATGTTTTTTTTTTAAATAAAAATCCACACCGTTAGATTGATTTTTACCAAACTTGGCATACATGTATGTCTTGATACGGGGGGTGTTATTGGTTAGGTCAAAGCCGTCTAGGACTCACAGTTTGGAGGTCACGGGTTCGAAACAGTTACAGATTCGTGTTATTAGATTTTAATAATACTTATTTGTTTTCTAATTTATTTAGGCTTTTCTATATGCAGAAAGTAGGTGTAGCATGGCACGCCGAGTAACAGCTAGTTTTATATTTATTTTGATATGGTCTACAATACTAAATAGCGTTGCCAGATTTTGACGCTGAGTGTACATTAAAAATTGCCGCCTTCAGACATTGTGCCGCCATTGTGTTTTCAAAGAATTAAAACGTAATTTCTTCGGTTACTTTAACATCCCTTTTAAGACTTATGACATAAAGAATTGGATAATATAGTCTCAATATTAATCTAGAACAGGGTAACACAACTACATTAATGCAAAATGAACTGATTGCGACCCCAGTGGCTAAATTCCTTTGGATATTGCTTGAAGACACCATTTCCAGCAAATGTATAGAGAATCTTACTTTCATAAAAGAGTTGCTGCTTCATAGACGAGGATGATCGAGTAAATCCTGGCTGTCTTCATGTAGAGCACTTCCTAAACATGTTATTAAGTAGATTTCAGAAATAAAAGTATTTATAAAAAACACTAGCCGGAGTGAAACAAGGAGCGATCGAAATGAGCACTAAACGGTTCGAATTCACAAGCTAGACTGAAAACTAATTGGACGAGTCCAAATGATACTTGATTCAGGGGGTGAGATGTACCTATACAACCTGGATGGACGAATCTAATATAGTTATGAGGGAGGGTGAGGAGAACCGGAAGGCATCCTTTCCTCGATTCCTTGAAGAATATCTTCAAATCTATTTACTCCACAGTTCAACTACTTCAAACCGGTTCTAACCAGTTCTTATTTTATACTCATCTTTTATCACTTTCCCTTGCAATCTACCTATTATAATCTTGCTCTCATGAAAGACTTCTTTTTATTTTGGATTTTTGTTAGTCGGTGAATTGAAAGAAATACATGTTTTATAAAATGCACGGCAGTTTATAAAAAATATTTACCGAAAACTTGTATTTCTTAAATTTCGAAAATGACCTCTATACAACTGATACAATCACTGACTGATACAATCACTACTGCTACTTCAAAAGTAACTGGATGTGGTCTTCGCAAAAAGACCCGAATAGTTATATGTGCGTGTGAATTTTATATATACATATACATATATATATATATATATATATATATATATATATATATATATACATATACATATATATACGTTGTTTCTTCCTTATACAAATCCACAGCGTTTGACCGATTTTTACCAAAGTTGGCACTCAGGCAGGTCTTGATCAGGGAAATCTCGTAGGCTAGGCCAAAAACGCCTATCAGCTGTCTGTCTGTATTTTTGCTCATTATACAAATCCACGCCGTTTGGCCAATTTTTACTAATGTCAGCGAACAGGTATATCTTGATACGGGGATAGTCCACAGGCTAGGTCTAAAACGTCTAACATCTGTCAGTATGATTGTTCCTTATACAAACCCACACCGTTTGACCGATTTTTAGCAAACTTGGAACACAGGCAGGTCTTGATCTGGCTATGTCAAAAACGTCTATCAGCTGTTTGTTCCTTTTACAAATCGACACCGTTCGACCGATTTTGACCAAAGTTGACACACGTGTAGATCTTGATACGAGGAGTGTCATAGGCTAGGCCAAAAACGTCAACCGTCTGTCCGTCTGTACATTTGTTCTTTATGCAAATCCAGACCGTTTGACCGATTTTGACGAAACTTTCCACAAAGGTAAAGGCTTATCCGGGGAGTGCCATAGGTTAGGTCAAAAACGTCTTAACTCACAGTTTGGAGGTCACGGGTTCGAAACTGTGAACCCAAACAGTTACAGATTTGTGTTATTAGATTTTAATATTACTTATTTAGTATCAAATTTATTTTGGCATTTCTAGATGCAGAAAGTAGGTGTAGCATGGCACGCCGGGTAACAGCTAGTAAATAAATAAAAATAAACAATCTGGTAGTGGATAAAGTCTGTTGGTTTGACCTACAAGCTGAGTTGAAAGTAAAAAATTAATTAATTTTTGAAACATTAAATAAATATTAATTTTAATATATTGACTGCAAATTTTTTCAAACAAAATAGGGGTTTTTTTCTTTCTCTTCCACGAGGAGGAAACTACAAATTAAGCCAGCCCATTTTTCATCAATCATGTTCTTGGTGACATAAATTTACACCATCAAACAAGACTGAATCGATTAAGGCCAAGTTGGGAGTCCAGGAATAAATTAAAAAAAAAAAAAAATAATAATAAACAGTATTGGGAAAATGTATTAGAATAAAAATTACAGAGAATATTCAAGGACAGCTTTATGATTGGCTTTTTTGAAATTATTTGGCTGGGCCATTCCACGTCAATTCAACCAATGAAAGTACTGTTTACAACCCGACCCTCTTAGATTTTTTTTGAAATTTTGAATCCTAATAGCTCTAACAACTCCTTGAATGGTACAATTTTTTAAAAAAATTTATCTGTTTCCGTTTTTTTAGTATTAATTTTCATAGTATTGAAAAACAGCCTTTTTTTGGCCAACTGGAAAATGTTAATTCCTTGATAGATTGAGTTCTATTCTAGCTAGAACAGTCAGCACAGTCTCATTGTTTAGCTTATTAAATGGACTTCAATTTGATATACAACAAGACCAACTTATTACAAATTTTACATTTCAAATAAATTTTCGAAAACTTGTACGTAACGGTTTTCGAAAAACTTTACTTTTAAAATTCTGAAAAAAATATATTTGAATCTTCAGTTCATTGACTATATATGCTGTTAGTTTCATTATGGAATGGGAACGGGATCATTTTATAACATAATTTTGACTTTATAATTTTCACTGTGTGGTTGGTAAAAATATGGTGAGTGATGGATATTTGTATTGTAAATTCAGCAATAAGCATCCCTGATCAAAATTTGAATTTTTATCAGACAGAACTAAAATTAAAGGGGAGATTTGAAAAAAAATGACCGGAACCCAGAAATAGCATCCTTTCATTCCTTTAACTAAGAAAAAATTAAGACTCAACTTTACTCGAACTTCAATAAAAGTGAAGTTGAACTGGTAACTTATTTAGACACAGATACAGTAGTCTTTAATGAAAAAATATGTGGTACTTTTATTGCCTCAACAAAAAAAAAACAAAAAAAAAAAAAAAGACCATTTATAACATTAAATAAACGGTCATATCCATTTTTGTGCTATGGTGTGTAACTGTGTAATTTGTTGAGTACACATGCCAGCTACCACTGGCTGTCATATTCACAGGTAATAAAACCACCACATATTTTTTCATTGAAGGCTACTGGATCAGAGTCTAAATCAGTTAAAATTATTTTGTAAAATGTTCCCATAATAAAACTAACAGCATATGTAGTCAATGAACTGAAGATTGAAATATATTCAGAATTTTAAAAGTACAGTTTTTCAAAAATCGTTTTGTACAAATTTTCAAAACATTTTTTGAAAAATGAAATTTGTAATAATTGAGACATGTTGGATATTAAATTTTATTTCATCCATCTCCTCATTTTGGTTGAGTACACATGTCAGCCACCACTGGTCGTCATATTCACAGGCAATAAAACCACTGCATATTTTTTCATTGAAGGCTACTGTATCTGTGTCTAAATCAGTTACCTACCAGTTCAATGTCACTTTTATTGAAGTACGAGTCTTAATTTTTTTCTTAGTTAAAGGAATGAAAGGATGCAATTTCTGGGTTCCAGTAATTTTTTTTTTCTCAAATCTCCCCTTTAATTTTAGTTCTATCTGAAAACAATTCAAATTTTGATCAGGGATGCTTATTGCTGAATTTACAATACAAATATCCATCACTCACCATATTTTTACCAACTACGCAGTGACAATTATAAAGTCAAAATTATGTTATAAAATGATCCCGTTCCCATCCCATAATGAAACTAACAGCATATGTAGTCAATGATTTGAAGATTCAAATATATTTTTTTCAGAATTTTAAAAGTACAATTTTTCGAAAACCGTTACATACAATTTTTCGAAAAAAGTTTCTTAAACTAAACTTTGTAATAAGTTGTTGTATACCAAATTAAAGTCCATTTAAGTATCTAAACAATGAGACTGTGCTGACTGTTCTGACTAAAATAGAACTCAATCTATCAGGGAATTAACATTTTCCAGTTGACCAAAAAATGGCGGGTTTTCAATACTTTGAAAATTAATACTAAAAAAAAACGGAAACAGATAAAAAATTTTAAAAAATTGGGTTTGGCTATTTTTTGTTAGAGTAACCAACCTACCAAATTTTATTAAAATCCAAGAAGGTCGGGTTGTGACCCTTGTTGATTTGACATGGAATGACCCTTAGAATTCTTCGGTGCTCCTGGACTACCAGCTCATAAAATAAATTTTAAGGTCGGCGTATCCATAATGCTCCTTAAAAATTTGAGCCCGCCAAAACTTTGCAACGGTACCAGATGAAAAGTGACCAATTGACAACGAAACCTGATAGAGGCTGACATTGTAACGGGGTGCGGAATAGGTGATAGTGCTGTTATTCCTCGGATTCATCTCTTTCCAAACAATTTTTCTTTTAGTTTTAAACGAGTCCAGTTTCCAGTAAGCCTATTTTATTTTTCGCGTTGAAAATTTATAAAGCCCAAGGTCAGACGCTAAAAGTTGTGGGTGCAGATTAAATATTAACTATTTTTCGCAGCTTTATGTGACTCTGTCACGTGTTAGGAATTTTAGTAAGCTTAGATCCCCGATGGCTATACGTCTAATATCATGTGTAGAGAAGCATTACTGTAAAGTCGATTTTTTTTAAATACCCAAATGTCGGTGTTTATAATCCAAAATAAACCAAAAGATATAGCCAAAAAATGCTGCCCAAAGTCACTATTCCACGTGGACGGAATCTTATATATTAAGATTTTTTTTATTATTTTTGAATTAATTATTACTATTATTTTAGTTTTTATCGATTTATTTAAGTTTTCTAGTTTTTATTCGTTGAGAAGTTGAGTTGCCGACAGACATATAGACCTTTACACAGTGTGTTTAGAAGGCAGTGGCTGCGATACGTTTATTATAACCTGATCACATGTTTTAAATCGTATTTATTAAAAATTTAATAAGTCAACTTCTTTATGACCCAGAGGCAACCTACGCAGGAACCGCACATCCCTTCAATGGATTTAGTTAAGACGAACACACGTTCAACGGGCTCATTTGTATGAAATGAGTGTTTTACAACTTTTATAAGTGCCTCGTAAAATCCAACCCTCTTTCTCGTCAACCAGAAAGGCTTACATTTACATAAAACGGGGAACAAACTTTTCTACATGAGAAATAGCTACAATACAAAATCTCTGCTTTAAGAAAGTCTATAGTTTTAGCAACAATCTAAAGTAATTAAGTCATTAATGCTCATGAAAGCATACCAAGAATCATATTCTAATTATGCTGAAAGGGTTGTAGAAAAAAAAACCCCTGAGTCTGTGGGTTGGATTCCCACTGTTGATGGAGGCTTTTCTTCTGAAAAATAACCCCAGGACAAACACTATCATTATGCTGAAAGGGTTGTAGAATAAAAAACCAGAGTTTGTGGGTTGGATTCCCACTTTTGATGGAGGCTTTTCTTTTGAAAAACAACCACAGGACAAACATTATGCTGAAAGGGTTGTAGAAAAAAAAACCTGAGTTTGTGGATTGGATTCCCACTTTTGATGGAGGCTTTTCTTTTGAAAAACAACCCCAGGACAAACATTATGCTGAAAGGGTTGTAGAAAAAAACCCTGAGTTTGTGGGTTGGATTCCCACTTTTGATGGAGGCTTTTCTTTTGAAAAACAACCCCAGGACAAACATTTTCCTCTAAAGGCAAATCAATTTGATCATGCAAATGGCATTTGGGGAGTAAATATTAACTAGTTATTCATTTTTCTTAATGAATTGTACATTTATTGCATATAACCATTAATTTGCATTAATCTATTATATCAGTTACACTCACCAAATAATCCAAGAACTGGTAACACACATTTATCACGAATCACTTAAAACGCGCAGAGCTACATCAGCTCTTACTGTTTACGAATCAGAAGAAAATATGTACACACAATAACATCCGTTCCCTAGTCATCAATAATAAGCGTTGTTGATCTTCTGACATGCCTTGTTTACACGAGCTTAGAATTCTCATTAGTGATTGTCCCTCTCACTAAGCTGGCTTGGTGACAAGTGGCAAGTAGTCGCTCACACGTTGTAGGGCAAGTGCGTTCAATCACGTCCGACCATACTTCTAACTTTCAATAAGCTGGCTCATTCGTAATGGACAAGTGTGCGGTCAGTACGGTGCGTCCTGTAACTAACCACTTATTGAACTGTTTACACGATGTGACAAGGGACAACTGCATAGTGGAATGGTGGGGGAGATTCTCACTTGTCGCTTAGTGACTAGAAGCCATACGCCATATATTCTCTTGTATCTAGTCTGTTTACTAATACTTGTCACTTGCAACTAAAAATAACCAGTTTACACATAGTTACAAATGCTTAAGTAAGTAATAAGCTCGTGTAAAATATGCCTTATATGCGCATTGTTTAAAAATCCGTTCCCGCCAAATTAGGAATTACATGGATGAAGTTAGAGGAGTTGACTTCCATTGGCTACAGTTTAGTACTTATTTTAGTTAATTTTATTTACTTATTATACTTTTTTTGTCAGTTATTATAAATTATTATTTTTTGTTTTTCTTATAAGTTTTTTTATTGTTATTTATTATTAGTGTGGTCTTATTTATATAAGTTATTTATTGTTAATGTGTGGTAATATACATTTTTATTTTTTACGGCTCATCAACAAATCTTGGCTATAAGGTCTCACAGCAAATAGGCTTGGGTTTGCAAGCCTTAATAACGAGGGTGAAGGAGGCGCCCAATTGTAAACTGACTCATATTTGTACATGTAATATGGATAAAGTGTACGAAAGTGCTCTGTATCTCCTAATAAATAAATAAATATATATATATATATATATATATATATATATATATATATATATATTAGCTGTGCCCGCGACTTCGTCCGCGTGGGTAGTGTCTTAGAGCAGCAATTTTGGATGTATATTTTGGGGTATTTTCGATTATAAACGCCGTCGTATGGGTATTTAATAACACCTACTTTACATTAATGCTTCTCTATACACGATATCAGGCGTAAAGCCATCGGGGATCAAGCATACAGGCTGCTAGGATTGTCAAACGTGACAGAGCTACTAAGCTGACCCCTTAGGGACTGTTAAACCCAATTGTTTACAGAGTGTCTGAGACAAAAAATTCTAAAAATCATTGTTTTGGGTACTATTTCGTTGGTAAATACCCCCAATAGCAGATATGGGCGAATAACTACTGGGTCCGGAGTAAACCCCCTCCAGATGATCCAATTTAACGGGTTAACGAACTCGTTCAATCATTTGCTAGGGGAATACTATATACCATAAGTTTCGAAACAAAAAAACAAAAAATTCTAACATTTTTATTTATGGACCGATTGACATGAAACAAACACTAAATCTTAAGTGAAGCTTACCACAATATATTAGTAAAATCGGATAAGCCGTTTCTGAGATTATCGCGCACAGACAAACAGACAAACAAATCATTATTTTGGGTACTATTGCGTTGATAAATAGTAGTACCAATAGTATTACTTCCCATACATCTTCCATCTACAGACAGCGATCCGTTAGAATTGTATTATATGTATAGATATCATCGAATCGGTGTATAAGCGATTTTTTTCTCAATGGATGGAGGGAGGAAACGCGCCAAATGGAACATTATCGATTATTATAGCTCATTCAATTTGTTTCCTCGGAACATGAACTGATTGTGGAAACTGAGAGAATATATTATGAAAGGGCTTTTTCAAGAAGGAAATTGGCTACAATAAAACAACTAAGAAGTCCAACATATTCCGTGAATTATCTGTAATAATAGGTACAATTGACTAGAATAAGGTTTGTGGGAGTCGGACGAATTTCTTCTATAAATATTTTAAAAATCCCTTCATACGTAATCCATTCCTTCAAAAAGGTCAGGCTCGGATATTGATTGGTCAATTACAGGAACTAGAGGAACCTTTATTTAAACCTAACATGTTTTGAGAAATATATTATAATAAAACTATGTTTAAAGGTTAACAAAAAAAAAAGTGGATTATTAAAACGTTAGTTATCTGCAGTGACTTCACTATCCATAACGACCTAGAAATCCCCTTTGTCAAAACTCTGTCCAAAACCGGATGCTCTAACTTCCACTCCCGTTTGCCTGGTCACGACAATCCTCTAATCAATAACCTATCCTCATCCTCCATTCCCGGTAACCCTCACCGTCGCCTTAAGCGCAAATGGCCAAGAGACCTATTGTGACCTAACTATGTAAAATAATGCATGTAAATAGCTACCTTAAGAGAAAATGTAACCTGTACTTAAAGTCCAAGACAATAGGTTTTGGCCAATGGGCCTTTTTTACTATTGGTCTTTCCTGAAATGTACTCAAGAACAAAAGAATTATAAAAAAATACTTGATGTCTTGTATAATTGTCAAATAAAGATAGATATAAATAAATAACTGCAATGATAAAGTCCTTAGTTATATTTTTAAAAAGTCCTTAGCGCAGGGCCTGCATAACCTAGGACATTTCTCAGCGAGTTGATTAGTTGAAGGCAGTATTGGGCATAATCATAATTACGATTAAGGTTATATTCCCAGCCTTTATATATGTGATTAAAATTATAATCACTGACTCTGGAGATATGATTAAGATTACGATCATAATCGTAATTACAAGAGTGATTACAATTACACTTGGATTATAATCACAACATTTATCTGTAATTACGACTGTAATCACACAGCTCATTCTGTGATTATGTCTGCATTTAGAATTATTTTTTGTCCGAATAAAACTGTAATTATAATGTTTTTTATGTGATTACAACTGTAATCATAACCTTTCTGTGATTATGAACTTAATAACATATTTTTCTGTAATTATGACTGAAAAGTTTGCAAATACAACACAACTTTGGAAAACTATTCAACTATTCGCATGATGATAATGAGAGTCATATATATGAAGCGTGTAGACTTTTTCATCCATTGGTAATACGGTAATAACCAATAGGAATCCAGTATTAGTATTCTAAGTTAGAAAAATGAAATACATTGGGATTACAGTGGTAATTGTAAAAAAAAAAGTTCGGATTAAGTTCATTATCAGAGAAAGGTTATGATTACTTTCGCAATCACAGAATAATTATTATTACTGTTGTAATCACAGATAAAAATAGTTGTAATTACAGTCATTACGAGTGTACGACAGAAACAGATGTGATTACGAGTGTAATTACAGTAACAGCTATAATTACGAGTGTAATTACGAATCCGCTCAGAACCAAATGGACATTCATGGTTTTCTCTGTGATGTACTTGGAGACGACGATGAATCAAGCCAGTGAGGGTTGAGTTTTTTGAGAGACACTGAGCTTTTCAATAAAATATAATAAGCTTATTTGCAAAAAAAAATAATAACTCAAATTTTGAAACATAAAACATTTCAATTAACTTTAATTTTTATTTACTTTGATTTTTTTTTTCCTCTATTGCATTAACATTCATTTCAGTAAATTTCAATAGGCAAGAATGACCCACATGGTTGAATTGCCTGTGAAGAAAATGAATTGAATGAAAATTTGAAGAAATTTAAGTGAAGAAAAAATAATAAAAAAATAAAAATCGTTTAGAGCCTTCTGCTCAAATTCAGGTATGTACATATGCTTTAGGTTCACCTTTTTCCTACATTGCCCCCGCGCATGCACGAACGCCAGAAGACACTTTTTTGTAGCGCTTTTTTCTAAAGTATTTTTTTACGTTTAGTCATCGCTAAAGCATATTTATGCTAATACAAACAAGAGCATCATTTTTGGTGCTCCCTAATGTGCCGTATGGTCCAGGATCAGATGCCACTACAGTATCTGCCTCTCTGGGCCCTTGTGGCCTGTTACTGGACTGAATTTTTTTTTTCTTCTTAAAGACCGAATGCCTTTGTTCTTTATTTAATTTAGTTACTCACATAAAGGTGTCACATTTTAAATTTAACACTGGACGCATACATTATTATAAAATAACAATTTCTTCTTCTAATAATTTCTAATAATAATATCTATTTATTGGGGTTGATGATGCTGCGCGTCATTAGCTAATAGCATCTTTTCCTATTTTTGTGTTGTGTGAGCTGCTGCATTAAGCGATGTCTCTCCAAAAACACATCTTAAGTGAGTAAGTAAGCTCCTTATTTCTTTCTTTTTTCTTTTTTTTTTTTCTTTTTTTTTAGTAGTAGAAGTGGATATAAAGAAATAAATTCAAATAGGAATAATAAAAAAAAAATAGATTAAGACAAAAATAGAGAATAGATTAATAAATGAAATTTAAAAAATAAATATACTAACAACATAATAATTACAATAAAATTATTAAAAAAACTAAAGTGGAAATTGTTATATAAAGCTGTAATTGTAAAAAGAAGTGAAATGTACTGTTTATAATTATGTAATAATTGGCTCTCGGCTCTTGGTAACGTCTATATTTTATCGAAAGTATTAGTCTATATACTGGCTGCCTTCACAAAGTTGGTCGGTCAAGTCATGTGGAATGTCCAAGTTAATCCATAAACGACAGTCAGTTAGTATATGTTTAACAGTAAGGTCTGTGTTGCAATGTTTACATTTTGGTTTGTCAGTCTTTGTCATCATGTATTCATGTGTTAAGCGTGTATGGCCGATTCTTAGCCTCGCAAGGACTACCTCTTCTCGGCGTGAGTTCCTGTAAGATGATGTCCAGTCAGTAATAGTGGGTTTAATAGTCCTTAGTTTATTGTCAGTTTCATTATCCCAATCATGTCGCCATTTGTCTAGTAACGTCATTGTGAAATAGGTCAAATGGAGGGTATGTCTCTTCATCTGTCACAAGTTTGGCACGTCTGTCAGCAGTTGAGTTTTGACCGATCTAATAATAATAATAAAACCATAAAAAAATAATAAATGTTTGAAAGAAGTAAATTTCAGTTTCATATAATTGTAAAATCTTCAGTAGAAGTGGAATAAAACAATAAAATAAAATTCTAAAGGCTATCAGACATTATTTTTATTATTTACTATTGTTCTTAATGATCAATTTTGAGTACAATAATGGAGTAATAATTTTCTTTGTAGAATGGCTATAAATCCCAGGTTTGTAAATGACGAAGAGCTCCTAAATGAATTAGAAACTCAAAGAATTGCTGAAGATGGTATAATGTCACCACATGGCTACAATTTAACTGATTCGGATGAAAACAACAATAAGACTATATATATATATATATATATATATATATATATATATATATATATATATATATATATATGTTTGATGTTATTTTTCATCGCTGGGATAGTATTTTTAGATGGAACGGCATTTTTCTCCAGCGGTGGTACTCCTCCTCACTTCTTCCCGAAATATTTCGATGGATTAAAGAAAAAACAAGATTCCCAGCATTGCATGGATTACCCACAAGAAAAAATGGACATGGGCTGGACATTTAGTAAGGGTTAATAATGGTAAATGATAATAAACAAGGATGTAATAAACTGGTACCCCTGGAAGCACAAGAGGAAGAGAGGAAGACCATCTACTCCCTGGGACGCAGAGATGAGGATAACATTAGGTGGAGCAACATGGCAGAGAGGGGCTGAAGAAAGGAAGAGTGGAAGAGGCTTGGAGACGCACACTATTTAGCCAGGATTAAACTGGAAATCACGTAGCAGGACGGTATACCTCAGCAATAAGATGATTTTGTACATAAAACTGAAAAAAATACATCAAAAGCATCATACTGTGTATATGTACTTTTTGGTACAAATAAAGGTTTTATTATTATTATTAGAAATTATTAAAAGAAGAAATTGTTATTTTATAATAATGTATGCATCCAATGTTAAATATAAAATGTGATGTCTTTAAGAAAGAAAAAAAAATCAGTCCAGTAACAGGCCAGAAGGGCCCAGAGGGGCAGATACTGTAGAGATACCTGATTTCTGACCATACGGCACACTAGGGAGATAGTATTCACAGTACTATGCCCCGGCCGCCTGATTTTTCCCTTTGCAGGTGCCCATTAATTATTTAATTAAAGGCTGGGTGAGCCTAGGGACAATCAGGGCTCCCAAATCCAACCCCCAATCGAGGACACTACAAGATAAAATCTTTTAGTGCACGCTCCGGTTTTGAACCTGGGTCCTCCAGTTCATTAGTCGAGTGTTCTACCACTGAGCTAACCTCACCCCTCTTTAAGATAAAGAGTGCTCAAATAACCAATGCTGTTAAGAGGCAATTAGGAGAGTCCTTTCATGAAGATTTACATGAAAACCTGTCCAGCAATGACTGTAGAAAATTAATATAAAATTTGGTACTGAAACTTAAAGAAAAATGCAGTTTGGCTAATAATCAGGATACAATTATCAGCCCCTTGCCTAATCCATGGTCAAGAAATAAAATAGTAAAGGAATTCGGTGTATCAGACTATCTTGTAAAAATTGATTACAGAGTTGATCCAACTCATTGGATTACAAAAACTTAAACATTTCTAAATATTTAGTTCTGTGGTAATAGCAATTATTACTGATTGAACTATTAACATTTTGTTTGTTTTAAATACTTACTAAATTCATTTATACCATGAATTGTGATTTTAGCCCAACTTTGATGCACTATAACTCTAGAACCAGTTGAGTCTCAGTCACTAAATTGATGTGATTTGTTTATGTCAAAAAGAGGTGTAATCTGTAACGATTTCATAATTTAGACATTGTATTTTAAATATTGCGAAAAATACTATTATGGCAAACTTTGAAAAAAATATAAAAAAAAAGTAAAAAGTTCTCAAGCTTGAAACTTCTTTCGGAAGTACTCATCTAATAAATCTATGAATGAAAACAAAATTGAAGGTGATATCATTTCTTCAATTTACACACTATTTGGAAAACACAATGCAAGGACAATAATCAAGAGCATGTCGTTCTGATAATTTTAGTGTTTATATGGTTTTGATATGTAAGAGAGTTAGATACATTTACGTAAAACTTGTTTTTAGCCAAAAAGTAGTTCAAATACAAACTTAAATCATGCAGAAATTTTTGTTACTGCTGGTTAAAACTCATTTAGTATAGGGGAGTAACATGTAAAAAAATACAAAAATCAAAAATATTGAGCAACACATTTTATGCAATTCGGGTGATTTCTAATGGATTGAACCTTCATTTTCATACATTAAATTTAGATAATCACATCAACTCTGGGCCATTCCACGTCAATTCAACCAATGAAAGTACTGTTTACAACCCGACCCTCTTAGATTTTTTTGAAATTTTGAATCCTAATAGCTCTAACAACTCCTTGAATGGTACAATTTTTTTAAAAAAATTATCTGTTTCCGTTTTTTTAGTATTAATTTTCAAAGTATTGAAAAACAGCCTTTTTTTGGCCAACTGGAAAATGTTAATTCCTTGATAGATTGAGTTCTATTTTAGCTAGAACAGTCAGCATAGTCTCATTGTTTAGCTTATTAAATGGACGTTAATTTGATATACAACAAGACCAACTTATTACAAATTTTACATTTCAAAAAAAAATTTCGAAACTTGTACGTAACGGTTTTTCGAAAAACTGTACTTTTAAAATTCTGAAAAAAATATATTTGAATCTTCAGTTCATTGACTACATATGATGTTAGTTTCATTATGGGATGAGAACGGGATCATTTTATAACATAATTTTGACTTTATAATTGTCACTGCATAGTTGGTAAAAATATGGTGAGTGATGGATATTTGTATTGTAAATTCAGCAATAAGCACCCCTGATCAAAATTTGAATTTTTTTCAGACAGAACTAAAATTAAAGGGGAGATTTGAAAAAAAAAAAAAAAAAAAAAAAAAAAAAAAAAATTACCGGAACCCAGAAATTGCACCCTTTCATTCCTTTAACTAAGAAAAAATTAAGACTCAACTTTACTCGAACTTCAATAAAAGTGAAATTGAACTGGTAACTGATTTAGACACAGATACAGTAGTCTTTAATGAAAAAATATGTGGTACTTTTATTGCCTCAACAAAAATGAGGAGATGGATGAAATAAAATTTAATATCCAACATGTCTCAATTATTACAAATTTTATTTTTCAAAAAATGTTTTACATAATTTTAGACAACAAATGATGCTGGTTTTATTATGGGATGGCAATGGGGAAAAATTTATAACTTTTAATAAACGGTCATATCCATTTTTGTGCTATGGTGTGTAACTGTGTAATTTGTTGAGTACACATGCCAGCTACCACTGGCTGTCATATTCACAGGTAATAAAACCACCACACATTATTTCATTGAAGGCTACTGGATCAGAGTCTAAATCAGTTAAAATTATGTTGTAAAATGTTCCCATAATAAAACTAACAGCATATGTACTCAATGAACTAAAGATTGAAATATATTCAGAATTTTAAAACTACAGTTTTTCAAAAATCATTTTGTAAAAATTTTCAAAACATTTTTTGAAAAATGAAATTTGTAATAATTGAGAAATGTTGGATATTAAATTGTATTTAATCCATCTCCTCATTTTGGTTGAATACACATGTCAGCCACCACTGGTCGTCATATTCACAGGCAATAAAACCACTGCATATTTTTTCATTGAAGGCTACTGTATCTGTGTCTAAATCAGTTACCTACCAGTTCAATTTCACTTTTATTGAAGTTCGAGTAAAGTTGAGTCTTAATTTTTTTCTTAGTTAAACTACGCAGTGACAATTATAAAGTCAAAATTATGTTATAAAATGATCCCGTTCCCATCCCATAATGAAACTAACAGCATATGTAGTCAATGAACTGAAGATTCAAATATATTTTTTTTCAGAATTTTAAAAGTACAGTTTTTTGAAAACTGTTACGTACAAGTCTTCGAAAAAAATTTTGAAATGTAAAATTTGTAATAAGTTGGTCTTGCTGTATATCAAATTAAAGTAAATTTAATTAGCTAAACAATGAGACTATGCTGACTGTTCTAGCTAGAATAGAACTCAATCTATCAAGGAATTAACATTTTCCAGTTGACCAAAAAAAGGCGGTTTTTCAATACTTTGAAAATTAATACTAAAAAAACGGAAACAGCTAAAAAAATTTAAAAAATTGTTTTTGGTTATTTTTTTTTAGAGTAACCAACCTACCAAATTTTATTAAAATCCAAGAAGGTCGGGTTGTGACCCTTGTTGATTTGACATGGAATGGACCCTCTACAACATTTATACAAATAGAAAAAAAAAAATCTTCATGAAACCTCATAGGAATTGAAGGTCAGAGAAAAAAAGGTACAATGGGTAAAACTGAAGGAGAGCTTCCACAGCACCGATTTTCTTCAAAGTTTGCACTACGGCGTATTTCGATGCACTAATCACGAATCGTTAAAAAAAAAAGTTACTCTCAACTAGGATAGAAGTTATTAAGCACTAAGTTCACTGTTATGGAGGTTCTAACAGACGGCGTAAACAGCGCATTTGTAAACGTCCTTAATGTTGCAATTTCGCAACATTTTAAATTTCCTTAATGAAGAAGTATAATTGAAATTTAGACTCACCTGTCGTAGCTGACCTGTCGTAAGCTGTCGCTTTTGGGCATACGTGCTATGCGTTCCCGCTCGCTACGCTCGCTCAAGAAGATATCAAAACCCTAGTCAATCCAACTCGCAGAAATTAATAGAATTCTATTAATTTCTGCGAGTTGGATTGACTAGGGTTTTGATATCTTCTTGAGCGAGAGTAAACGCATACCACGTATGCCCAAAAGTCGTCCTAGGCATTCTTCTAATCCTCCTAGACATCTTCAGACGCGATGTTCGGTGGATAAAAATCCGCAATCGCAACGAAAAAAGCATTTATGCGCTCTTCATATTTATGGGCACGTTTAACTTTTCCGCACATTTCACCTTTTCACACTTCAACTTTACCGCACATTTTCCACAATTGATAGAATTACTCAAAATTTTGTTTTGTATTAAAAATTTGAGTAATTCTTCTCGATTGTGGATAAGAATTATGAAGTCGTGTAACTTAATTTTTATTTAACACTTTTCCAAAAAAACTATAACGATAATACGGTAATTAGAGCTTAGAGCGAATTAGAAGAGCTTAGAGGGAACAAATTGTAAAGGCATTAGCTAATTACTAAGAGATTTCTGTTATATAATACTTTTCAGGAGCGAAACAAGAAATTTGAAGAATGTTTCATTATTTAAAAAAATGTTTCTGAATAAATAAGTGTTGGTAAATTTTAATAATTGATGGTAAATTTCAATTACCCTTCTTTATTAAGGACTATTGCGCATGCGCGTGTTTACAAGTACGTTGTTTATGCGATCTTTTGTAACAGTGAACTTTTTTTAAATAACTTCTTTGTTAGTTGTGAACTCGTGTTTAGTGCATCAAAACGTTTAGTTTCATTTAGAAAATAATTATTCTTCAATTCTTGGATAAATGGGTTCACTAATATTTTAATTAATTTTCATTCTTTTAATAAAAACAAAAATAAACAATATGAATACAAGTAATTAGTCTTGTTCGTGTATTTCCTTAAAATTGGTAGCATACAACTATTCCTGAGGGAGAAATAGTGATTAACAAATTTAAAATGGGAAATCGCCTCTATTATAAATAGGAGTTGCGCCCATTCAACGATTTATTGAATATTTTAAAAAAGAGGATTGAATAATAAGAAAATCTAGAGTGATTGCCAAAAAAAATGTTTTACCGGTAATGGCAAACTTTAGATTTTGTGCCAAAGAAAAAATAATTTCAAATTAAGTGCTCCAAAGTTGGCTACATTAGTTAAAAAAACTGTTTAAATAAAACAGTGTGTGCTGAACCATTCAAGGGGTCTTAAGAAAAAAATCAATACAATGATAGAGTTGCAAGGGGAAATCCTTATAGCAACAAAAATAAAAATATGCAAATTAATTTTCCCAAGGATTACTTAAAGAAGAGATGGACTTCTGGAGATCTGTTTTGTTTTTGGATGTGTCAAAATTTACTTATTTTGGCCCTGATAGAACAAATTTCGTCTAGAGAAAGGAAAATGAAGAGCTGCATGAAAATAATTTTCGCCTGATCATCAAACATTGAGGTGATCATGACATGTTTTCGGGGTGTATAGCTGCCTGGGGAGTAGGAAACCTTCATTTTATTGGGGGAACTTTTGTATAAACATTTATATTGCGACATCCGGAAAAAATGTTGCAACCAAGTTTGGAATAATTAATTATTTTACCTTTTATAGATATAATGATCTCATGCATTCTTCTTATCTTGCAAGAGAATTTGGGAGGGGCTGGAGCATTTGGAGGGTATGGAATACTGACAATCTAAAACTTGGAATAGTTAGTCAATTAAAATGCTAAAAAGTGAGCTAAGCAACAACAAAAACCCGTTCAAAGGAACAAACACATTTGAAGTTTTAAGCACTTACTTCTCCAATTGACACTGCCTAATAACAAATTGCTTCAGAACCTTTTTTGTAGAAAATTTAGTAAGCTCTCGAATGGTCACCTTCCACTTACCACGATTTCCCAATTGTTTTCGAGATATTAAGGAAAATATACGAAGTTTCCTAGCCCAAAACTCATGTCTATTAATAAAATATTTTATTCTACTCCTTCCTTAACTCCAAACAAAACCCAAATTTTAACATTTTAATTTCGAACATGCAGAAAATATTTCAACTGATTCCCATGATTGTAAGTAGCCAAACTAGAAACTTTATTGAACTCTTATTTTTCCAATTTTCTCGAAAATGGTTTCATTTGTTTTCCTGCGTAAAGGAACCTATAAAATGAGTACTTACAAGCATATGATGTAATGTAAGTGTAACAATTTTTTTCGCACGAATTTCACCCCAAAACAATGTTCCGGTTGATGGATTCTGGATGGGATATTGAGTAATTGGTATCTATAGAATCCTTATTCTCTCCCAGACATGATGGTAATCGTTTTTTTTTTTTTTTTTTTTTTTTTTTTTTATCAATAGAGAGTGCTAAAATTGACTCTATTACTTTTGCGTAAAACGAACTGCTTTCAAACGCTCAAGCACAACCGCATATCTCTTTCATCTATTCTAGGCCATTCAGGCAAGTTTTTTCGTTTAAATGTTACTAAAAATATGTGTTACGTCGGAAATTATTGTATACTTATAAGTTGCAAGTTAGAGATTAATATAGTTTTATTTTAATTCAGTTCTAACGCTCTCTTGAAAAGTTGGAAATATTAACTTATACTAATGAGCAATTTGAGCGACTATATGCATTTTATGTACTATAAATATGTTTATTTATTGTTATATATTTTTATTTTAAATGTACACATGATTGAGGGAACCATTTAAATCAAAATAAACAAAAATATAGTTTTCTTTTTTGTAATTTCTACAGGATGTAATCTGTAATTTATTGCCATTGGTACAACATATACAAATATATAATAATACAATTTAAAATCCATGGTAATTATTGTAATATATTAAGAATTATTTAAAAACTTAAATTCATGCTTTTAATTAGAAAAAATAGGAAAACAAATTAAACAACACAATTACTTAAATGTCAGTCCAGTAATCTAAAATTATATAAAAATAGTGTAGCAATATCATCCATTAACAATCGCAATTTATTAAAATAGAATCAAATTTAAATAACTCACATTTTATTAGTATATCGACCAGCAATAAAAAGTAAATTAAATTTTGATATTTAACAATGAAAAAACTACAATTCCTAAATATGATAAATAATCGACGTTCAACAAATATGTACATATAAATTTTAACTTAACGAACGATTGAGATTGCAGATTATTGCAGGTTGAATTTAATGCATGTTTAAAAAATCATAAGAATAATAACAATAATGATGCTTAAGAATAAAAACAATAACAATTGTTTAAAAAAAAAAAAAAAAAAATCATTCCATTATCACAACCAGTAAGAAGTCATTACTTCATTTATAATGACATATACACTTATTTAATTAAATAAATTGTTTTAAAAGTACAGTAGACTCTCCCTAATCCGGTGTCGTCGGGACCGGGGTACAGTCAGATTAGAGAAAACAAAACAAAGATTATTATTATTTGAGAATATAATAATATTTTTAATTAACATTATATTATTATAATTAATATTTTTAATACTGCATATTTAAGTAAAATTTAGGTACCAAATTAAAAAATAAATTCAAAATATGAAATCCTTGCTGGTGTATTAAGTATAGGTATATGCATATAAACGTTTCAATATATAAAAATATGTAGACAGTTAAACTGAATAAAAAATATTTAATTACAAACTAAATCAAACATGCATATATTATTACAATATCAAAAACTAGTTACATGGAAAATCAGGCGTTCCAGCCAAAAGTGCTTACTAGAAACATTTATTTCCTTAGTAGAAAAACAAGTTCCTCCCACTAAAATGAAACATATATACCTTCTAAGGTTTCATTCAATGAAACAACACAAAAAACAAAAACAAATGTTTGGCCAGCTAGGAAGGGAAGGTTTAATAGGAACCCTCCAGCTGGTCTATCTCCGGTGAGTTCCGAGAGCCATCACTCATTGCTCCCGTAGACTGCCGGATTAGAGAGCGCAACGGATAAGAGAACGCTGGATACGGGAGAATCTACTGTAGTCATTTTCGAAAGGCAAATACATTCATAAGACACTTTCTTAGCAACTTTATAGTTTCTTGTATTTCAATATAAATATATATATCCATAAATATAAACAAATGCCTATTTACAAAATAAGAATTGTATGAGGAAAATCACAATTTAGCGAACTCTCTGGCTTGTGCAAGGGTAGATTTATCTAATGTTGAAATGAAGTTTTCAAATTCTGCCGGGCCGACATCCCTCTTGAGATTCTCAATCTAAAGCATAAAGTGAGCATTATTTTTTTGTTTAATTCAATCTGTACACGAATACATCTGGTAATAGGATATATGATACAATATAAAAGTTCTGTGCTCAAGGCCCTCAACTTTATCCTCAATTAATGCCAGAAGGACGCTCAGATGACGTTGAAAGGGTCCTACCCAAGCACCCTTCTGCTCTGACCAGTGGCTGGAGTGGAAGAGAGATCACTGAGCCACAGACATTGGCTCACTTGAAGGAAGAGAAAGCCATTGCTAACACTTCATATGGTTTGATCTCTGGGCCACTGTCTTTTGAGCCACCTTGGTGGTGAGAGTGTGTGGAAGATGCTTGATAGGGAGAGGCTTCAGGATTTTGATGATTGAAAAGTTTAGGTGAGCATTTATAACAAATATTTCTTTCTTTTATTTTGAGCCTCGCTGCTTAAGCAAAGTCGATTAATAGATAATAAAAATGTTTATGCTTCACATTCATAAAACTATAAATAACAAAAAAGGAAGGGGTCTCCCGTCTAGTGGCTAGCACGCTAGATTCATAAGCGGGAGATGGTGGGTTCGATTCCCACCGGCGCCAGAAATTTTCTCATCTCAGGGCTCGCTGAGAAAATTCCTGGCTGCACCCTGGATGTCGGCGCTAATGGCCACGATTTATGTCGATGCGCCGTAGAAAAAAAAAAAGGAAGAGGTGGAAAACAAATTACAATATCTATAAAACACATTTATGTTACACATAGGTAATTGGTTAAAGATGTTTTAGTATATGTACTACCTAGGATGAGAAAAGTGTATAATCGTGTGGGATGAGTAGGTACTGCAATCTTTCAGTATGTGTTTATTTTTATTTTATTTTTTATTGTGAACTAAGACTAAGACTGTACAGGAAGTATACTAATAGTAATAATAATTGATGAAAGCCAATGGCCATAGCCACATTGAATATACCCGTCTCCATTCATCACCAAAGTTAAGCAATATCGGGTGTGGCCAGTACCTGAATGGGTGACCAACCACGTGCTGTTGGCATTATATAAAAAGGATGGCAACCTGTAGTTAGCCCGGCATTAGACAGCCAAATTGTTGATACACCATTAAACACACAACAAAAAAAAAATAATTGATGAATCTAGAGTTCAAAATTATAAACTGTTCATTCGTCCATTATAACAAAATAATTTAACAGTCATGGAGATAATGATATCAGTTCTTATTCAATTATTCCTGCCTGAAAATGTTACATTCATCCACTAAATACTTACCACTAGGGAACAGATGTTCATGTATTTACATATTTTTTTCTGATTAATTGAAAAAATGTATTTACATATTTTTTTCTGATTAATTGAAAAAAAGGGGGAAGCTGAGAAAGAATGCTTTACCCATTGAATCTAGATCACACTGTCTTTTCTAATTGCAAGAATCAAAGATGGCTGGCAGCCATGCTTCCACGGCACTAATAGTCTAGGAGTAGATGTGTTTTAAAAAATATATATAACAAATTATTGTTTAACAATTGTATTATTCCTTTAATCTACTTTCTAAAAATATGGATTAGTGAAAGAATCATGTCGATATCATTTTCTAAACTCGAGATATAGAATAAAAAATTTTCAACCTATTTTATTTTATTTCTTAGCTCCTAAGATGCATTTGACAAAGGCTCGGACACATGTGGACTGTTTTTTGATATAAAATCACCAGACAAAATGGGCCTGATCGGTGACCCCACCACTGTATGAGACCACCACCTTATGAGATTAGACCGGCGTGATTTCACGTTACACTATTTAAAAATGTATTTTGTTGCATTGAACTTGCCAAAATAATGTTTATCTTTAGAAATTTTCAACTTCTTTTTCACCCTTTTAAAATGAGCTCTTAATTTTTAATTAAGCTTTTTTCAATATGTTATAAAGTTTTAGTCATTTTGTTTTATATATTTTGAACTTTTGTTTTTTCCATTTATAATAACAGAGTTTGTACTAGTTATCTATGCTTTTCTTTTCAACATTTTATAGTATTTTTGGTATTTTTTACTACACATTTTCAATTTTATTTTACATGAACATCCGTTCCCTACTTACCACGAATAAAAAATCAATCTCCTGCAAAAATTGACTATTTGACAACTTATGTCAGCTTTATTCCCTACAACAGTTTTCATCATAATTAAATTTAAAAAAAAATATCGTACCTGAGACCTAAAATATTCTTCAAGAACAATCGTATGTACAGGATCCCTAAGAGCTAGCTGCTTCTTCCGACATTCATGGTCATTTTCATAACTGTGATCATCACTTTCTCCAGTATAAACTAATGCACTATGGCAAATAATTAAATGTGAGTGAAATAGATTAATAAATTGAATATAACTGAATACACACACACAAATATATTTATTCATGTAATAATGAAATCAAAGAAAATTTAAAAAATCAAAAATATTTTAATTTGCCTGAAAAACAAAAACCAATTTGGCAGAATTTGTGGCCTGCACAGGTAATGAATAATTATTCATAATTCATATCAGAAAATTAGTAATATACACATCCGTATACTATTCAAATGCACTGATGAGCACATGACTACATGCAATATATATATAAATGTCTGTTTGTTCCTTTAAAAAATTTATGCTGTTTGACTGTCTGATTTTGATCAAACTTGGCACACAGGTAGGTCTTGATACGGGGAGTGTCATAGGCAAGGTTAAATATTTCTAACAGCTGTCTGTCTGTATGTTGTTCCTTATACAAATTCATACCATTTGACCGATTTTGACATAACTTGGTACACGGGTAGATCTTGATAAGGGGAGTATTATAGTCAAAGTCATCTAGGACTCACAGTTCGGAGGTCACGGGTTCGAAACTTGTTTGGTTTCTAATTTATTTTTGCTTTTCAAGATTCAGAAAGTAAGTGTAGCATGGCACGCCAGGGAACAGCTAGTACGTTTACGCATATAAACGTAAACAGTACAGATAAACTTTACATCTTCTCATATATCTAGGATTGATATATATATATATATATATATATATATATATATATATATATATATATATATATATACTGTTCTTATAAATAATAGTTGCTCTGTACGTTTAGAAGGAAATCACACAAAATACACAATAGGCCCTCTGCGCAATGGTTATTTGGGGTTATTGGGGGCTCTAGGATATGCTTTATATTGCAATTACCTTATGTTTAATAGTTATGAAAATAGTTTAATGAAATAGTTGATTATTATTAGCATTGAAATACTTAGTGATTATAAAAGGCTTTTATAGAATTTTTTATTTTGTTTTGTATAAAAAAAAAAAAAAATCTGTTTTACTTACTCAATGTGAGCTCCAGTTTCATCAGTCCTCGTTATATCATTTAGGACTTCTGTCACTACAAGTACTAGTCCATGAAACTTCTCATAAACAAACCTAGAATCAATTTACCAAAATATTATCTTTATTAAATTAATCTTAAATATTTCAAATTTACTGAAGCAGAGAAACCAGCTGAGGATTAGATTACTTAATATTCGAACGTCTGAGCAGGCACTCCACTAAATCAGGCTGGGGCTTAATCTAGCAGATCTACCTCCCTACTTTTAACAAGGACAATGGAAAAGTTTTTTTAATATTTAAGATTTCAATAAGGAGGTAACAAATTATTGAATTACACAGGCACACAAAATAAAAAAAGTGGTATTTTTGTGGGATCCCACAAAGACTAAGAATATGATAGAATTAAATCTACTGGGACAAAGCTATGATTACGGACTGACGTGTTCACCATAATAAACCAGATAGAATAGAATAATATTTATTTCCAATAACTTGTTTTCGAGACGTGGACAAGTCATATAATAATATTATAATACACTAGCTGAATACCCGTGCTTCGTCACGGCAGATAAGTAGTTATTTTATTGCGTTAAATAATATTTCATTAAAATTACGTTACTATACAAGTCTGTGCAGTTTATTACAGCACGGTTCCCGTCGTACTATATTTTATTCAATGGGCGTTAAAATTTAAAAGTTTATGTTTCCAAGAAGTCATATGGTAACACCCAATATACTTACGAGTATTACCAAGGTTATAGGCGAGGAGGCTGTGCAAGGGTTTCGGATATTATTACCTCAAAAAACCTTAGGATATGCCATACATCACGGTTTGACCGGGACTGTCCCGGTATTTTGCAATTGTTTCGGTGTCCCGCCCGGTTTTATCAATGTCCCGGAAAAGGCTGTAAGAAATAAAAAGTAATGAATTCATGTTTATAAGAATATTTTTTAAATCGGTTACTTTTCTACAATTAACATTGTTACTACTGCTCACAGTGTCAAAGAAATCAGAAGTAATCTAACTGTAAAACGCTGGAACTACCTGCACAGCGCTGCCAGCTGCCAGACACTACTATTTGGCTGAGAGATTGTTTTAAGAAAATCAAGTAGCAAAAAAAGTTCCGTTCTTATTTTTAAGGTTAGGGTAGACTAACAGTTTAGGATTCCCCCTTCCCGTTAGTTGCTAGGCTTAAAACTCACCAACCATTTTGCTTATAATTTGTAATCTTTTTATCCCCCTCCCTGGTATGCCCATCCCATATTAATGTGTCCTGGTTTAACTCTCCAAAAATATGGCAAGCCTATCTGACGGGGACAGGCAGAAAAGAAACGCAATTAAAACTCTATGAGGGACAGGTAATTTCTAGTAATTCAAGGTCTGCCATCATAGTTGAAATTAACCTCAATCTATATATATAAAAATCACGTGTCTGTTTGTTTGTTCCTTATACAAATCCACACCGTTTGACCGATTTGGACCAAACTTGCCAGACAGGTAGGACTTGATGCGGGAAATCTCCTAGGCTAGGTCAAAAAAATCTACCAGCTGCCTGTCTGTATGTTTGTGCCTTATACAAATCCGCACCGTTCGTCCGATTTTGAATAAACTCGATACCGTCTCCACACAGTTCGTCCGATTTTGACTAAACTCGGTACACATGTAGATCATAATCTGGGGAGTGTCGTAGACTAAGTCAAAAACGTCTTATAACTGTCTGTATGTATGTTTGTCCCTTATAAAAATCCACACCGTTCGTTCGATTTTGACTAAATTCGGTACACATGTAGATCTTAATCTGGGGAGTGTCGTAGGCTAAGTCAAAAACCTCTACCAGCTGTCTGTCAGTAAGTTTGTACCTCATACAAATCCACGCCGTTCGTCCGATTTTGACTAAACTCGGCACACAGGTAGATCCTAATCTGGAGAGTGCCGTAAGCTAGGTCAAAAACGTCTACCAGCTGTCTGTCTGTATGTTTGTTCCCTATAAAATCAAAACCGTTCAATAGGTTTTGATCAAACTGGGCACACAGGTTAGTCTTGATCAGGGGATTGTCATAGGCCAAGTCAAAAACGTCTACCAGCTGCTGTCTGTATGTTTTTTTTTTTTTTTTTTTTTGCTTTTTTTTATAAAAATCGACAACGTTAGACCGATTTTCACCAAACTTGGCATACATGTATGTCTTGATACAGGGGGTGTTATAGGTTAGGTCAAAGTCGTCTAGGACTCAAAGTTGGGAGGTCACGGGTTCGAAACAGTTACAGGTTCGGGTTATTAGATTTTAGTAATACTCTTTTGGTTTCTAATTTTTTTAGGCTCTTCTATATGCAGAAAGTAGGTGTAGCATGGCACGCCGGGTAACAGCTAGTTAGAAATAAAACTATGAGATAGATAATGTAAGGTAACAGCTGTTCTTTGTCGTCCTAGCAACGCAGGCTGCCTAGGCTTGCCTTCTCTAACCAACTCAAACTTTAAACCCCCCTAAAAATGCTTAAAAATACGAATATCAAAATATCCTTTCTTAGCGAGCGCCTACGTTATATAGGGAGTGTCCATGCAAAATTTCAAAATTTTCTGTCGAGCGGTTTGGGCTGGGCGTTGATAGATGAGTGAGTGAGTGGTATTTGACAAATATATAGTAGATTTAACACTACTTTTGCAAATTTAAGTCAAGATGCCAGTCCGGATGTTAAATCTTTTTCAAAAAATTCTTCCGTTGTATAACAAGTTCTTTGTCGGAGTATTCTTTTCAGTTTCTGGATAAGTCTTGTGGTCAGCTGGATGTTTCTTAATTCCTCAGGCAGGAAAACTCCACTCCTTTCCTATAAAACGTTGTCGATATTCTCATCATCGACAAACATAATAAGACGACTGATATACAACAAAAAAACAAAGTTTAGTTGCCAAAACTATATTGGGTTGCCTACAACACAACATACCAATCAACAGCAAAAAAACTGCAATAATTATAAAAATATATCAAACAAGTAAAATCAATATGTAAATTAAAAACAAACTAATAAAACTATGAAAATAATGGCAAAATTGATTGTAAAAATGTAAAAGAAAAATGAAAATACTTCTAAATATAAGTAATAAAAATTATGATAAAAAGAATAAATAAACCTAATAAATAAATTAACAGACTTCAGCCATATATGTGATTTTGAATAATATGATATCTCAACATAATGATATAATAATAATATGATATCTTAACGTAAGAATATCCGAACCGTGTATGCCGAGAAACTAAATCCATCTTGGAAATCTGCTACTTAATTGAAGTCTGCCTGAGAATGAAGTCTATAGCCTTTAAAGCAATAAAATACATCAAAACAAAAAGAAGTGTCGGAAAAACAATTTACTAACCCTACCTGAAGTTAGATATCAAAAGAGAAGAAAGAGCTAATCCAAGTAGCTTTTTCCTCTCCATTTGCGTTATAAGTGGCATTCTCTGCAGCCAAACGTCAAGGATTTTATTCAGCACTTCATCAGGACTTTGGCGTAAGCTTTCACTCAATTCAGAAATTGTCTGAAACAATAAAATTAGAACAGAAGTTATGTTTCAATAAAATATAAAATAAAGTTTTGCGAGTGATAGGAATACTATTGTCAATAAAGATATTTTCTCTTATTAGAAGGATGTTAATTCAAAGAGAGAGTAAAAAGAATTGTTGATTGATAATTCAAGCATAAGTTAAATTGATATTTCCAAGCTCAACTATATTATAAACCTATTAAGTCAAATCTCACACGATTTTATGGTTCGTCATAATAAACATAAAGGCAGGCAAAGCAGGAAAAAATTCTTCTGGAAACTGGTTGTAACTATGAGATAACCCATGCCAAAAGAATCTTTTATTGAAAGGAAGTTGCTTGTTATTCATTGAAAGATGAAAAATAAAGTTATGCCCAGGAGGTCTATATCTCATAATAGTAAAACATTTTAACAAACTCTGTCAATGCGTGAATGTAATTCATTAATTGTAAAAATTAAACAATACACACACACACATATATATATATTGTTATGATTTTATTTGTTATAACTTGATTCGCCACGTTGGGCGTCATTAAATGTAAAGATTTTATTTTTATAAAAAGAATGAAAAAATTTTAATTACTTTAATAAGTTTTATTTTATTAAATTGATTTAATCTCAGGGATAGAAGTTCCGAGTGAATGAATAATATAATATTTATTTTTAGACAATTCCGAAATACAAAACAATATTAAAATACATACAAATAATAATAAAAGAATTAACAATTACAAAAAAATAATTTTACCTCTGAACTAATTTACTTCCAATAAAGCTTCTATATACTGCGCTTCAGTAATTCCTTCTTCAAGGTGATACGCTTTCTTGCCAGGTCTCGTGCATAGAATGGATATCTGATGTTCCGGACTCCGCCGTTTTCTCAAACCGTCTTTTATTATAGACAGCAATGGACTGAACACAACACTGCACTCTACGACTGCTAGGAATAGACTTGACTCTGTACTCCTCGGAGGATAGCTATAGACTGACTTGACTCCAAGGCTGCTACCAATAGACTGCCTCCTTTTTAGCGGGAAAGTTTGGCGTCCTTTATTTCCAACTTCCGCATTATGTTGGTTCATATATGAAATAATAATTACTTTTTGTAACTTCAAATAATTAATTTATTATCATCTGAATGTACATTTAATATGTATATTGTACATCAGTATTGTCCAAAAATATTATTAATTTAAAGCGTATATAATACGATGTTATTTGTATATATGGTTTGTGATTTGCGCAGGCTTTTCAAACTATCGATGGTTATTTGAATTTAAAAATATTTTCGAGAATGTAATATATCATTACATTTGCACTCGTCTAAAAAAAAAAATTAAAAAAAAAAATGTTTTTAGTCCGGTATAAAATTGAAATTTTTTAATTTGGAGTTTCGGAATACAGAATATTGTCAAGTGTATCACATTATTTTTAAATTTTTATAGCTTAATTCGTTTCATAATTTTTAATTATTTTGATATTATGAATATAGTATTTTATTAATATACTTATTTTAAATTATTTTTATGATTATCAAATTTATTTTAGGCTAAACTAATGATCTTTATTGAAATAAGTTTATTTTAATATACAAAAACCATTATTATTAAATTTATTAATTTTAATAATAATTAATTAATATCAAAATTTTCTTATCCTAAACTAATGCGATTTCAACATTTATATTAATTTTTAATTATATTTTTTATCAGTTTGATTTAATACTAAAATAAATCTTATTTTATTCAAAAATGCTAAACTAATACTTATTTTATACAAACACACTAATCTAAAACTAAGTTTAACAATTGCCTTGAATTTATGCCTGGTCCTTAATACTTTATTTTGCAGTTGTCCAATTTCTTTCTATAAAAGTGTTTTATTCTTTTCCTTGGAGGCCGATTTAGCTTTGAAATTTTTTCTATTCCAAGTTGTCTTTTATATTTATAAAGAATTTTTATTTTATTTCCAAATTTGACATTCAAAATCTTTAAATTATTATCATTATTAATAGTTCTATTCAGTTTCTTCATTGGTATATTTCCACTTCTTTTATTATAACTCTTTTCATTTATTTTGGATTTATAGTTATCAGATAATTTATCAATTTCATTTTGTTTCATCATTTTGTTTATAAATTTTGTCCTTATTTTATTTTTGAAATTACCATTTATTAGCTTATTATTTATTTTATTATTCTTAACCTCATTTTCATTACTTAATTCACTTAATAATTCTTGAATTTTATTATCTTGATAGGTTAAACAATTATAGTCATTTATATTTTTATTTTCTATCAATATTTTATCTTCTTCAAATATTTGGTCATTACTACCATCATTACTATTTAAACTGTATTTTATTGTTTCATTTAAATTGTCATTACTTATTAATGTATCGTCATTTTCGGTATTTTTAATTAAATTTTCGTTATTATTTTCATTAATCTCAATAATTTCTTCACTACTTATATTATTTTTATTAAAAAGGTTATTATTCGATGTTACCAACTTTATCGTCTCTTCATTTTGATTTTTACCCATATTATTTAAATATGTACATAAATCGTCCAATTTTTTATTATTTTTACTTAATTCGAACTTTAGTTCTTCATTTTGTTCGATCCTACTTGCGTCAATTTTATTTTCCAATTTTTTACTTTGTTCCAATAATAGCCTCATCAAATTTTCTAGGCCTTGAGGATGCATCTCATTACCCCTTTCGGAAGTACGATTCCCGCCATTGGATAGAATTTCCGTTGTTGCTAAAGAACCCGCCGATTCTCGGAATGATATTGCATCATCCACCTGCAATTCGTTTTCACGTGTTTCGATTATTATATTTATTTCTCCCGGTGTTGTAAAAAATACGTATTCCGGTGATTCTACACTATTTTCTTCACCGTTATTTTGAATTTGTTCTATATTCTCTTCAGACATTTTTATTTTTTTTTTAAAAATTATTTTTTATTTTTAAATTTTATCTTTTATTTTTAATATTTATTTACTGTTTTTAATTTCAATTCACTCGGCTGTCTACGTTGGGCGCCATTAAATGTTAAGATTTTATTTTTATAAAAAGAATGCCCCATGTTGGGCGCCATTAAATGTTATGATTTTATTTGTTATAACTTGATTCGCCACGTTGGGCGTCATTAAATGTAAAGATTTTATTTTTATAAAAAGAATGAAAAAATTTTAATTACTTTAATAAGTTTTATTTTATTAAATTGATTTAATCTCAGGGATAGAAGTTCCGAGTGAATGAATAATATAATATTTATTTTTAGACAATTCCGAAATACAAAACAATATTAAAATACATACAAATAATAATAAAAGAATTAACAATTACAAAAAAATAATTTTACCTCTGAACTAATTTACTTCCAATAAAGCTTCTATATACTGCGCTTCAGTAATTCCTTCTTCAAGGTGATACGCTTTCTTGCCAGGTCTCGTGCATAGAATGGATATCTGATGTTCCGGACTCCGCCGTTTTCTCAAACCGTCTTTTATTATAGACAGCAATGGACTGAACACAACACTGCACTCTACGACTGCTAGGAATAGACTTGACTCTGTACTCCTCGGAGGATAGCTATAGACTGACTTGACTCCAAGGCTGCTACCAATAGACTGCCTCCTTTTTAGCGGGAAAGTTTGGCGTCCTTTATTTCCAACTTCCGCATTATGTTGGTTCATATATGAAATAATAATTATCTTTTTGTAACTTCAAATAATTAATTTATTATCATCTGAATGTACATTTAATATGAATATTGTACATCAGAATTGTCCAAAAATATTGTTAATTTAAAGCGTATATAATACGATGTTATTTGTATATATGGTTTGTGATTTGCGCGGGCTTTTCAAACTATCGATGGTTATTTGAATTTAAAAATATTTTCGAGAATGTAATATATCATTACAATATATATATCAGTGTGTCTACTACTTTTGTCAAAGCCAATTTCATGACTTGAAACGCAAATTTCATGCCCATTGAAATGAAAATAATTTCATTTCATAAGAAAAAGCCTAAACTTTTAGCTTTAAATTATTTGTAACCTTACACGGATTACCGGATTGCAGTGTTATCTATAAACTTACAAATTAACATACATTAAAAACAATTAATAAAACTGTATAAAATGTAAATGTTAAAGAAGGTAGATCGCATTAATTTTAAAAGTTAAGAAACGATAATTCTAAAAATTATAGAATTTTTAGAAACTGCTATAGGATTAGAAGCCTAATAAATATTGAACGATGGTAGCCGAATTCAAAACTTCTCAAAAATATTAATAATTAAATATTCGTTATCAATGTAAAAAAATTAGTAAATTAAAGTGTACACAATCTCAATATTTAACCCTGCATGAAAAACAGAAAGAAAAAGAAAAATATACGTAAATAATGGATAATTTATGTGCAAATGCTACAACAAAGGAATCTAACAGGGGAAGGGGGTGGGCATGGCAGATAGAAGTGCATTGCTGTACCAAAACAGCGAGAATTACGAATGCGCAAAAGTCCTGGTATTACATTAGGCACCGGTAAATCTGAAATTTCGTGACATGGTTTCAAAATTCATGACTTTTTCGTGCCCTCTTTTCAATTTTGTGACATTTTAGTGATTTTCGTGTAGTAGACACCCTGTATGTATGTATGTATGTGTGTATATATATATATATATATATATATATATATATATATATATATATATATACATTCATACATACATACTTTTTATTTATTTCCTTATTATGGAAAAAAATGTCCATTGTTACCTCAATAAAAGTCTCTCTGGAAACCATAAGAACTCTTGATAGAATAGACAGGTACAAAGACATAAGTGTAGGAAACTCTTCACCTCTATAGATGATTCTAAAAACAAAGAAAATAAAATTTACTACAATTTAAGAAGACAAAAATTAATGAATTTTCATAACCAGATAGTAGTAAACGGCCTTGTTTTATTGAAGATATCTACTGATTTAATTTGTGCTTGATTTAAATGGAGAATTAATGTACAATAATCATTCTAAAATGCTGCCATTAAAACAGAAGAGTATTTGAGTTTTAATAATGAAGATAAAAGAGAAATCTGAAATGAGAAATCACAGCTTAGTACTGAATGAATTGTGCTCTCATTCAATCCGGTAAAGTTACATTTTTACGTTACAGGAATTTAACTAACCATCATAAAACCTCCGGGGGCGAGGTTAGCTCAGTGGTAGAGCACTGGAATAATAAGCTGGAGGACCTGAGTTCAAATCCTGACCGCACTAATGATTTTTATCTTCTAGTGTCTTCGCTCATTGGTTGTATTTGGCCTCCCTGACCTTCCCTAGGCCAACCGCACCTTTAAATAATTTATTAATGGGTTCCTTGGTGCTAATGACACTATCAGTCAGTGCTGCTTGAAGCAGCAAGGGGAAAATCAGGCGGTCTGAGCGTAGTACTGACCACACTATCTCCCTAGTGTGACGTACGGTCATGAATCAGATAACTCTATAGTAACTGCCCCTCAGGGCCCTTGTACCTGTTAAGGGACTGATTTGTTTGTTTTTTTTTTATGAAATGAGCAATATTTTTTTCTTCCAATTCTTGATATTTGAAATGCCTCAAAGAACTCAGCAGGGAAGAAAGGGTCAGTAGATTAAATATATATATATATATTAGATGGAATACTTCTTTCTCCAGAGGTTTTACCCCTCTCCTACTTCTTCCCGCGATATTTCTCAGGCCTAACTACACCAGGGAACTTCAACAGCATTGGTCCGCTGAGGCTAGGCAGTAGATAGGGAACCCAGATCAAGAAAAATGTCATTCCTTTGGCAACCACCAAGGAAGAAGAAACATATAAGTCTGACGAGAAATTCAGCAAAATATCGTAGGATTACAATCTCATAGTAATAAAAACTGTAATGCAGTCCTATAAATATTTAATAATGCAATAAGTGTAGAGAAAAAAAAAATTATCTAACCCGTTAGAATAAGAATAACTAATATTTGCATACAAAAAACTTTCTAAAAGTAAAAATAATGTTTTATGAGTTCTTGCTATGTTAAAATCCTGTTTTGTTTTTTACAGTTTATTTTGAAAACAATATAAGAATAAGGGGTCTCCCGTGGTCTAGTGGCTAGCGCCTTAGATTCATAAGCGGGAGATGGTGGGTTCGATCCCCAACGGCGGCAGGAATTTTCTCATCCCCCGGCTCGTTAGGATAATTCCTCGCTGCACCCTGGATGTTGGCGCTACTGGCCCAGATGTCGAAGCGCCGTAAAAAATATAAGAATAAATTATTCTCCTTTATGTTTCCTCGCTGGGACTACTTTGCTCTGGTTACCATGTTTCCGCTGGAGAAAGAAGCTGGAACGTGGTAACCAGAGGGAAGAATAAATTAATCGCTGCCAAAAAATGTACATAGTAATGTGAAATAAATGATTTAACACTTTATAAATTTCAGAATAAACAACAGTCAAAATTATTACAACATGATAATTTGGAAAAAATGTTATTGGTTTGCCAACAGGACCTTGGCCTAGAGTTAACCCAATCTAAAAAAAATTAAGGCAAAGACAAGAGTAAATATGAAATGCCTAATTGTATATGACATGCATGTATTAAGTACTTACTCGAATATATTTGGGAGCAGGGGCCTCAGTAGAGAGCAAGAACGATTAGGATTCACCCTCATAAAGAGCTCAAGCAGTCTCATAATTACCATTATTCCTTCTGATCGCAAATCAGTCAGCATATCAGCAAATATTCTAATTAATGTTTCACCATACATCTGGGGAAAACCACAATAAATAAAAAATTAAGATCTTTTAACAAACTACGGATAATGACAGTAACCTATAGATAAGCCGTCCTAAAATTTATTGTCAATAATAAATGGACGTTAAAATTTAAATAAATAAAATAATAAATAAACTAAGATCTTTTAACATTATTGCTCATAAAGGAGTATCTCAGAAGAAAATATAATATTGTATTTTTTCAAGGATGAAATAATGGTTGAAAATTCCCACAAGTGTTTTATTGGCAAAACGTTTTCAGGGACTAAGCCCCATTTTCAATGCCCTGTGACACAATACAATAATTAAAACAGGTTCAATTTAAAACAGATTAAAATAACAATATAATTATAACAAAAACAATTGTAAAACCCGAGACTACATTTTAATATAATATAAAACACCATTTTGTCCAATTATATAAAAGTCATGTCAATAAAAGGTTAAAACACACATTCAAACAATAAATAGTTTCATTCTATCACATAAACCCACATGCAGGAATAAATAAGTCTAAAAAACGATACAATGATATGAAAAGATATGAAAAAAACAGAGAGAAAGAATCTAGAAGTACAAGGGTAATTCCCCGCGTCAATGTTGTCACCACTAACATTGATGCAATTGACGCTGTCTCGGAGAAGAATGTTAACGTAAAAGGAGACGGCGGTACGGAGACGGCAGCCCTACAGTCCCTCGCTGCTTTCCAAAGCCAGTCTAAGAGCAAGGCTCGGCTGAATAAGAGCCAATGCATGGTGGGTACTTAGCTTTCTCTCTGGTTTTTTCATATCTTTTCATATGATTGTATCGTTTTTAGACTTATTTATTCCTGCATGTGTGTTTATGTGATAGAATGAAACTATTTATTATTTATTGTTTGAATGTGTGTTTTAACCTTTTATTGACATGACTTTTAAATAATGGGACAAAATGGTGTTTTATATTATATTAAAATGTAGTCTCGGGTTTTACAATTGTTTTTTGTGATAATTGAATTGCTATTTTAATCTGTTTTAAATTGAACCTGTTTTAATTATTGTATTGTGTCACAGGGCATTGAAAATGGGGCTTAGTCCCTGAAAACGTTTTGCCAATAAAACACTTGTGGGAATTTTCGACCATTATTTCATCCTTGGAACATCAATTTTCCACCATCCAGCAGTCTCCAACAATTGTATTTTTTAATCTAGTTCCTTAATTTTGAGCTGGATACTCTTATAAGGTTAACATGTCATATCAGCCCCCAAACAATTATTTCTACAATGGAAAGAAATACAGGGGCCTCAATAATCACTGAAATAATAAAATGGACATCCCTGGTGAAAGAAAAATAAATCAATGAAATAAATAAACAAATTATATTCATAACACATACATACCTGGAGTATTTCTTCAGGAAATAGCAAAACATACGCAGATATTACACTGGCGCATAATCTCAGATGTTCCAAGTTATTTTCTATTTGATAAAAAAAATTTAGATTATATTTAAAATAAATCTCAATTGAATAAAATATAAATAAAAGTGGTAACATATTTTGTTTACCTAAAAGTGGAGGCATATTACTGAAAAGCTGTATGAATTCAGGGAGTGGGTGGGAAGAATTTTCAATAACACACTGCCACAATTCTAGACCGTCCTCTAATAGGTAAACATGGCACTCTTGAGTGACATCAGTACTCAATGATATCACAGACAAAATGAAATTTGAAACATCTTCTGACTCATTCAGTTTTCCTATAGCCTATTTTAAAAAAAAAAAGTATAAATATAAAATTAGATATAAATATATTAAAACCTTATTTTTCAAATTACAACCATTTGATAATGGAACTTCTCAGTATGAATAAGGCAGGACTTAAACTAACGAATTTCATTCGCAGAGTTCTTTTGTACAAATTGATTAAAAGTACAGTAGACTCTCCCTTATCTGGTGTTCTCTTATCCGTAGTTCTCTTTAATCAGGAGGTCAACAAGAGGAATGAGTGACAGATCTGGGAACTTGCCAGAGCTAGACCAGCTTGAGGGTTTTTAGAAAACCTTCCCTTCCTAGCTAGCCAGACATTTGTATCATGTTATTTCATCGAATAGAAGTTAAAGAAGACATATATGTTTCATTTTAGAGGCAAGAACTTAGGTTTCTACTAAGAAAATAAATGTCTCTGCTAAATTTTACCTAAATATGCAACATTAAAAATAGTACATGTAATTACATTCTCAAATAATAAGGTTTTTTAAATTCAAAAGTGAACGCTTCAAACTGAATTATCTAATCCGGCGTTTTCTCTAATCCAACTGTACTTCGGTCCCAAAGACCCCAGATTATGGAGAGTCTACTGTATTTATTTATTATTTGTTTGTGTTACACAACTTAATTAACAATCATACCCTGACTAGATGAACAAGAGTCGCAACAACTGCACATCTCAGCATACTATGGTGTTCAGTCTCTTGCCAAAGAAGAGGAAGATACCGTACAAAGCCATTGTAATAAGGCTCTATTGCTACACCGACTCTCTCAACAATGAAGTACAAGACATGAAGAACTCTCATCTAGAAGAATACAATTTATTTATTATTTTAATTTTTTTTTTTTTTTTTTTTTTTTTTGTATATTTTGCTGCTAAAAAATCATTATTTTTACAACACAATTGTCTTGAATAATAAGTTTGTTCTCCAGTCACACATTTTTTTTTTTTTTTTATTTCTAGCCAATCAGTTAATAATAGAGAAAACTCCAATTTCTAATCACATCCAAACACCAGATTATGCAACATTAGATTTCAATCCAAAATTATTTTTTATTTATTGTTTAATGCTACAATACGATAAAACAAATAAAATCTTATTTATAAGAGCAACAACAAAAAACCAATCGTAATAAATTGAGAAGTTGTAAAGTGTATCTCTACTGTTTATGTTTATATTACTGAAAATCTTTTTACCATATTTAAAATTTTACTTGCTTGAACACTTTTCTTTAAAGAAAAAATAACAAACCTAAAAGGCAACTACCATTTAGAGTTTCATGGTCCTGCTACAATTTCATATTTTCTTCCATCCCCATCTGACCTGAACTGGATCCTTAGCTTTCTACAACTGATCATTATTGGGAGGCTCAACGTTGAATGGCTTATCAGCCAAAAGGGGGCATTGGCTAATAAATAAATTATATTTTCTTTCACTGCACTGAACTCAATTTTTAAAAAATAATGCATTTATGTTGATGTTTGTCCAGACCAGCAATATAAAATTTGTTAAACATTTTTTCAGGGATTCGTCAAAATCAACATACCTTTGTGTCACACTCCTGCGCTTCTTTCAGAAGATTGAAAAGAGAAATAAACATAGGTTCCAAAAATTCGAGGAAAGATTCGAGGTTGAACTCAAAATCATCAACAACAGTCCTGACTGTATTGGCAGCTGTCAGTCTAACAACCATATCCTCCTCGGGCCTCAATAACCTAATCATATCAGCATACACATTTGGGTACAAGTCACTTGACATACGAACACCCGTCCAAGTACCAACAAGCCAAGCTACTCGTCTCCTGATGATTCTAAAGTTGTTGTCTGGTACACTTAGTTCAGCACGAAGTGTAGTTAAATACCAGTCATCAAAGTTAATCTAAAAAAAAAACACTTAATAGTTAAAGTCATATGTGTTAAATTAAAATCATAATAATTAGTAATATTTTAATATTAAAATATAAGTAAGAACTGAATCATTGTTAAAAAGCAAACTGACTAATATCTTCAAATAATACGAATCTAATAATTCATAACATATATACTTTTTTATTTATTTATTTAAATTTTAACGTCTATTATTATTAACTAAGAATTTTTGGGCGGGTTATCTATAGGTTACCACCCTTTTCTAGCCAGGATAGGGTTGATGCCTTTTCTTTTTTCTAAAGAAAAGCCACCACTCCTTGGCACGGGGTGTTAAGTCCTCATGCCTTAACACTCACCCCCACCGGGCCTCCTATACTTTTTTATCAATATTTTTAGCAACCTTAAATTACTAATAATTATTCCCATCCAGGTAAATGGTCAATAAAACTGAATTAAATATGTTGTCATTTACTGAAATAGCTCCAAATGTTTCACACTTAGATTTTAAACAGCTTATATTTACATTTGATTGATGTCATGTTGACAACACCGGCCAACATTCGATCTAAGAGAACACTCAGAGTTGGGGTTTTTGGGGTCGCTGATTACGATGAGAAGGTTGGTTAACCTTCATCACATCTGATTCAAGCTCATTTGAAAGTCAAATAGAGAAAAAAACATAGGAAAAATCAGAAAAATTTCATGTATATGTTTTTGAGGTCACTGAGTTTGAATCCGTACTTTGTTTGATCTTTAGCCCTTTTACTAGGGGTCATTTCAAGTCAAATAGAGAGAAAAAAAAATACATGCGTATGTTTTTGAGGTCCCCGAGTCCGAACCCATAGTTTGTTTGACTCGCACTGCCTCCCAGAAAATGATTTTTTTCAGATTTTTCCTATGATTTTTTTTTCAATTTGACTTTCAAATGACCTTGAACCTTATGTGACGGAGGTTAACCAACCCGCTTATCTTAATCAGCAACCCCAAAAACCCCGTAAGGACCGTTTCCCTCCGAGTTTTTTTAGATCAAATGTTGACCTGGGTAATCTTTAGTTATGACAAGGCCCCAGTGGTAGGAGATTTGCCTAAATTCTATTAGGTTATATACTTAGATTAAAGCTTCTGAACTGGCATATTAAAATGTCAATCAACATGCAGAGCAGTTTTAACCCTTTCTCTACCGTTGACTGCTCCTGCAGTCGAGAGCGTCTGGGCCCTGAGCACCGTTCACTTGTGTACAAGTGGAAGAAAGACAAGACCCATGTACCGTTGACTTGTCCAACATTCTAGAGCTCCTCATATTTCTCACCGTATTTCTCTACCCACTTCTTGACTTTAGAGCTATCTGTACTTCTACTACAACTGCCCCTAATAGAGGGTATTTGAAAGAAAATTTTGGCCGTGTGAACTACTCAGGTGGATTACACCTTGTTGCCCTCCAACCCATTTAACTTCTCAACCCTTGTTAAACAAACCGTAAGTTTTTAAAACTCTGTCCATCCCCAACAGAATTTTTATTGAGTGTATATTTTACTTGTTTATTTTATTTTCCACGTATTTCTGACCTTTATTTACGTATAATTATTTATTCTTTATATATGGCCAAGGTCAAAAGAATAGTACTCCAATTCTCTTTGTACTATTTATTGTTTGTACGCCCTACACGTTTCGTGGCCTTTATGCCACCTCCTCAGGGGCCATTACATCCCTATGTGTGTGTCCCCAATCCTTGGCCATATATAAAGAATAAATACTTGTTTATTATTCATAACATATAGGACAAATAAGGTGTATAGATGCAAAAGCGCTTCTATCCAATTTTTGGCTGATAACGTTTTTTTTCAAATCTGTACCAATCCTACCTACTTGATATCGAAAATAACCAATGTTATAATAAAGAACAGTAGAATAGAATATATTATACTGTTCTATATTGTAACGTTGGTGATTTTTCGATATCAAGTAGGTAGGATTGGTACTGACTTGAAAAAAACGTTATGAGCCAAAAATTGGAAAGGAGCGCTTTTGCATCTACGAGGTAAGGTCCAAAAGTTTCCGGCCTTGGATAGAAGGAAAGGTGAAAGAAAAAAACTGGTTTTACTGTTTTTCAATATATTCTCCTCTAAGTTCAACACACTTAATACAATGCTTTGGCAACATTTCTATACCATGAAAAAAATAATTTTCTTCTTTGTTAAAAAAATGTTCTTCCACTGCTCCTTGGAGCTCTTCACTCCAGCTTAATCATATGCAAATGTTCTTTGATGATCCTCAAAACACTTGTTTTTGAAAGCCCTAACCTCGCTGCTATTTCCTTGGTTTTTAGTCGCCGGTCAGACAGCTATTCAGATTCCACAAGTTGGATTGTTTCAGAAGTGACAGCTTCCAATGGGCGACCGGGACGTGGGTCATCTTCTAGACTTTCTCTTCCTAACTTAAATAATTTTGCCCATTCTTTCACTGTGGAATACGAGGGGGAGGACTGCCCGTAAACACAATCCAAGCGCTCTTTAATTTGCGCAGGAGTAAGACCCTCATTACAAAAGAATTTAGTTACCGCACGGTACTCGAGTTTGAATTGTAAAAATGGGGACAAGACTGAGGAAGTGCGAGCAATGGGTATGGAGTGAGCAGTCATTGGACCTGCAAAGGCATGCAGGACCCGGCACGTTTGAAGGAGGGGAAGCAGGACAGGCTGGAAACTTATGGAACTTACTACATATATGCCTCAAATGGTAAACAGGAAAACTTTTTTTTTTTTAGACACATACAATATAATTTTTTTTTAAATAAATTTTTTTTTTTTTTAAAATAATTCAATACTCAAAATTAATTAAAGATAGAAAGAAAATTAATAATGATAGTAAAAAAAAAACAAAAATCAGAATTATAAAAAAGTGAATTTTAATTCGGCGAGGAGATCGCTAAAAGACTAGGGGCTATAAGCAAAAGTGGCAAAAGTATTCTGTAAAGAGGGCCCAAGGCCTGGGCGCGAGTATCCTAAACAGGAGAACTCTTCACTGTGCGTCTCTCTTGGTATGGAAATGGTTAATGGCAGATGTAACGTAGAAACTGACTTACAGCACTTACATTCTCAAACTCTCATATTTTTATGCTATTACGTTTGAATCAAAATCAATTAAGTAGTTATGAATAACAAGAACAAAAATATACGATTACTATAGTATGACTACGAGGCCTGGAGTTATGTGTATTGCATGCCCTAACTCCTTATGGGAAATGATTCATCGTACACAACGACAGTTCCTAAATAAGTTGTTAAATAGTTTTATAACGAACCAGTTTACTTCTAATTCATACTTTATGTATGTGACATATAATATTTGAAAGTAAAAAAAAAAAAAAAAAATCCACAACAAAAGCTGATTTTAGAATTTATTGACAGGGTTTATCAAAATCAAGTGAAATATTACTTACTACATCATAAAGATCAAATGCAGCTATTCCGACAGCGTTATATACAGCATCTTTCAGAAGGATTGCATTAAAGTCATGAGAAGGTACAATCTGTTGGTTTTGTCTGACTAGATCAAGAGCAAATGGTGTTAAAGCTTCCCGGTATTCATGAAATAACGTCGCAAACAATGTTTCTGTACTAGGCTGCAAAATACATGATAACAATATTTTGATAAATAATATTCATTTATAATATTAATGATTGGATAGAAATTAAAATAAAAATAAATTACTCACTCGTAAAGAATACTTCCACGATTCCCCACCTTCATCAGTAGCTAGAAAAAGGGAAAAAAACAGGTTCTAATTAAAAACTAAGGAGTTGATATTAACTTGTCCGTCTTTGTTTGCTTTTGTTAAATTACACAGAAACTTGTGTGACCAATCTTTCAAGAGATGGGACATTGTCCATATTAATACATTATTAAATTCTCTTTAATGACAAATAATTTTAAGAGTAGGATATATGATTGCACAAACTAAGCTTTTATTTTTAGGTAAATGAATTCTAGAAATAGCATTGAGTTTTCTATTACTTTTAGGAATTGAGTTTTTTTTAATAGAGCAATTTCCTAAACCATTTATTTACCTCATTCAAGACTGTAAGTCACTTTTGTGCCAGCGGGCCAGAATGCCCCACGGACTGATAGCCACTTTTCCTCCAAAGACATTTATTTGCTTCAGGACTAAAATCCACCTATGTGATAGCTTTTTGTGATATTTAGCTAAGTTTTGTAAGCTCGAGTCATTCTTGTATTTTTAGTGAGTTAAAACGTTTGCCAATTTATTAAAATTTCTCTGCACGATTCAAATATTTAGATGCCTTTTCAGAAGCTTAAAACTAAATACAGCTTAATTGAACATAAATGAACTATTGTAAGGGCCATGTTACATCATCAACATGGCGTCAATCAACTGCCAGGAGTCAGGGATTTAAAATTTTGGTAGAATGCAAGCATAAAATTGATTTTCCAGACAAATCTTTGGAATGAAAATCATTTTATTATTATCTTTATGTACTCTTATTTCAATAGATTAAAAAATACACTATTTGAACTCAGTTTTCTTATTTTTAATTTTTTTTTTTTTTTTTTTTTTTTTGTATGTTTATTATTTTACTTTTCATCATACTTCTTTATCTATAGTCTATATATTACTGAAATCAAATATTTGTTTATTCTTTATGGCCTAGTTAGTAAGAGCTGATTTATTATCTTGTTGCTCAACAGTTTTAAAATACTGTTTATTGCTCTCCTTAATCGTTCAATGGAGGACATTATATTAAAAATTATCTTTTTTTTTTTTTTTTTTTCCATTTTTGTTATCTACAGATATAGATGTAGATCATCAAATCTGATAATATAGCTTATCAGAAGTTTCACTAGATGTAGCTTTATATGAAAAAAATAACATATTCATGAAATTATCTGAATTAACTAGGGCTTCAATTAAATAGCAAAAACACTATCTCGCCAAAAGTAATACGAAACTGTAGTTTAGTTAATGAGCTAAAAAATATTATGGGCGATGGCACTGAATATATGTAAAATATTCAGTACCCGAGTTGGCTCATTTATAGGAAAATCATCACAGCCCCCGAGATATCTCAGATATTGGTTTGTAGTCGAATGAACAAAACTTTATAACATATGTTTCTGTCAACTTACTAATGCTATTCTCTATGTTGCATTAGGTAGTTTATTTATTTTTTTTTTGTTTCCTCCGGTGCATCGACTGCTGAGGTCATTAGCACCACATTAGGTAGTATTTGAAGCTCCTGTAGATGAATTTCAGGATGCAAAGCAAGTAGAAAGGGCATTTTTAATAAATTGACGAACTTTTTAATTCTGTCTAATTGGCCTTCCATCTTGATAAGAAAATGTTTGGCTAGTTTAAGGTGCGCATTCTGCTTTTATTTTATGCCTGGCTCTAATTTTCATGAAGACGGGTTCATATGCTCAATTTAACAATTTGGGGCCAGTATTTGCACAAGTAAATTGTTGCGTGTGAACACAATGATTTGACTTGCTCAAACCAAAACGTTTAGCCTGTGTCAGACATGCCTGGTTGATATATTGGCATCTGAACGATACTCAAGCCTCGGCATCAGTTAATTTATCGCCAAAGGAGTGAAGAATTTAAATAAAATAAATAAATTTTACTTTTTCTATAGTTTTGAGTGTGTATGTTCAGTGTTTATTCAGAATGTCAAAAGAAAAATAATTTACCTGTGAATTTATTGAAAAATAGAAACTGTTTCCGTGTTTGTGAAAAATCAAGAACAAAGAATACGGCGACCGCAATGCTAAATCTTTATAATAATAATGCTGCTTTATAATAATAATGCTGCGTTATTCAGCTACTGAATTGGTACGAGAAAACAAATCTCTTTTTAGCAAGCATGGTTTTTACTACTTCTATTTCATCTTCAATTTATTTTCTACTGTGCAAACAATTCAAAAACAAGATGCTATAACTATCTATATGACTATATTTATCTATAAGAAAGCACTATATTCAGGGTTGCTAACTTCCCAATTATTCAAGCCAAACTGAATGTGTGACCGGTTCATTTTCACGCAGTTTATTTGCACAACTGGCACGTGCAAACCAGTTTGAACAAATTACTTGAGCGTGTGAACCTGGCCTTACATTAAAAAGGTTTAACAGACAGTATATATGTACAGATGATCTTTTTAACAAAGAGATGATACATATAGAATCGTCCCGGTTGGACTCACAGAATGTATACAGGGTGTCCCGCATTGAGGTGTCATAACTTTAGGGGTTTATTCTGCATATTATTTGTAGTTCAGGGGCGCAAAAATGAGCGTTCTATCTTAAAATGTAGAGGAGCTACGCAAGCTTTTGTCTTTTTTAAAAACTACTGGCTTTTTTAAAGAAAAACTGAGTTTTCGGGATTTGTGATCAATGTATCGTAAATAAAAACCACATTTTCAGAATCTACATTAAATTTCCAACAAGATACATTAGCTATTGAAATATGTCCATGTAAATTAAGAGCTATATTAAAAGCCATATAGGTGAGAATGCATAATATTAGTTTTTTATTGAATTATTCAATATTTTCTAAACCAGCTATTTTTAGACTTAGAGGGTTGCCTCCGCCTCAAAAGTTGCACCATTTGAAACCAGAGTGAGTTTTTATTTGGTAGATGGGCTTCTTTAATAAGCATCATGTAGTGTGGGAAGGATGGGACATCGCCATCATCGAGTAAAATTAAAGAATTTGTTCAGAAAGGCTCGTTCACGCTGAAGCACATTTATTGGTTTTGACTTAGTAATCAGAAAAAAATAGATTGAATTAGATTTCTTTCTAAAACTACGAGGTACCATTTTGAAGCTTATTAAATAATGCAACTTTTGAGGCGGAGGCAACCCTCTAAGTCTAAAAATAGCTGGTTTAGAAAATATTGAATAATTCAATAAAAAACTAATATTATGCATTCTCACCTATATGGCTTTTAATATAGCTCTTAATTTACATGGACATATTTCAATAGCCAGTGTATCTTGTTGGAAATTTAATGTAGATTCTAAAAATGTGGTCTTTATTTATGATATATTGATCACAAATCCCGAAAACTCAGTTTTTCTTTAAAAAAGCCAGTAGTTTTTAAAAAATACAAAAGCTTGCGTAGCTCCTCTACTTTTTAAGATAGAACGCTCATTTTTGCGCCCCTGATTAACAAATGATATGCAGAATAAACCCCTAAAGTTATGACATCTCAATGCGGGACACCCTGTATAGTAGAAGAGCTTGTTAGTTTATACATTATTAAAGAAAAAATAAATATGTACAACAAATTCAATATACCAAGGAAACACACCAAAAGATTCAGGATCATTGTCCCACAGCTCCAGGTCCCTTTGTTTTAAAAGAAAATAATGTGTAAGCAATCTTTTACATATTGCAGTAAGATTTTCAGTCGTAAAGAATGCCTGTTTTAGCAAATTAGCCTTCAATGAAGCTGGATCTTTCGTGTCTAGAAAAAGAATAAAACAAAAAGAAATTTCAACAACTTAGTTTTAAGGATAAGTGAATAGTACAATTATTTATTAGTAATAAAACAATTAGACAAGACTGTAAATCTCACAGTACGCAGCCAATGTATTAAATTACAGACTCATTTAACCCACTCGAGACTGAGAGCCAGTTTTGCTACAAGGCTATTTCATCGCTTCGGGACTAAAAGCCACCACTGTGACAGCTTCTTGCAATCTCAAGCAGTAAGTTTTGTATGCCCTAATCACTCTTGTAGCCACTACAGTTCATATAACTGCAGTTTGAGCCTATTTAATGAAGGTTTTCAGTCTGCTACCCGGTCCCTTTGCATAGTTCTGAGCCCCTCTGAAGGGCCTTATTTGTGTTTTAGTAGTTGATGTGTAGATAGATCATGTTCCCGAAGTATTACACCAAAGACAAGAGATTTTATTTGAAATTATTTAAAAAATAATAATTTAAAAAAAATAAAAACAAAATTTAAAAATTAAACAAAACACCTGTTTAAGTTTGCTGTTCCAAAGCCAAGAATGAGAAAATTATAACAGAACAATAAATGAGAAGAGATGAGTAGTTGAGGCTCTGTTTTTTATAATGCTGCCCTGTAGAAACAGGAAAGTCAATAATGAAAAAAAAAAAACAAAAAAAAAAAGTTTTCCATGGAAGAACAAAATGTTGACTTTTTTTTTTATTTTGATCAGGAGTGGTTAAGAATAAGAAGAAGCAAAAACCAAAACAAAATATAGAACTCTCAAAATATTAAGAAAAAAATATATAAACATCACACCACTTACCTTCAACAATTTTTGCAGGTTTGAATTCTAGGCACAGTATAATTGATTTGATTAGATTAAAGCACTGTATTAGGAACCTTTCAAACAAATATGGCTCTCCTTCAGGAGTAAATGCATAGTAAACAGCATATTCTAAAGAAGGAGTTATAAAATCTACAAATGAAAATGGATGGTGTTCCAGAAGACTTAGGAGAATGTTGGTAGACTTAACAATGTACTTATTCGCTATCATTTCTAAATCAGGCTTTAATGAGGTATCTGAAAAACAACAATACAATTTAACTTATTCTCAGGGGAAAAAACTTTATTCTGGAATATTAGTCCCGTAAGAATAACGGACATAACACTTACAAACAAAAATTAATGTATATGCAAATGAAAAACATGAAATCATTAAAAATAGTATGGAACTATTGACCAAATGAGAAATTACTCTTGTTAAGAAAAGGAAAACTGGGAGAGCTTTTAGCTGTATGGAAGGGATTGGGTACAAACAGTTTGTCAATAATTCTCATAATATCTCATGTAATTTATTTAGATATTAAGGTCAATTATAATTAACATAGAATTTTAGAACGAGTTATCTATAGGTCACCACCCTTTTCTAGCCAGGATAGAGCCGGCGCCTTTTCTTTTTTCCCAAAGAAAAGCCAACACCCTTACTGGGAATCGAACCCATGGCCCAAGGCACAGAGTGTTAAGTGCTCAAGCCTTAACATCGGGGAGCCATCGGGCCTCCCCATGTAATTTAATGTTTTAAAGTCTCACAGAGAAGATGGCAACAGACTTAGTAAATTATAGACACTCGTCATCACAAGAAACCTATCATACATGGGGCAGCTGTAATCAATGTGGGAGAAGATACTAAGCGCTGATGAGTAGGAGGGAGGAGGTAATGAGTGTGGTTAAACCTTTTTTAAGTAGTTATGGAGGGAAAAGGGATTAAGGATAGCTGGTCTTTCAAGGAGAGAGATCAAAAAGTAGGTTGAAGGGGGTTTCCCGTGGACTAGTGGCAAGGGCCTCAGATTCATAAGCGGGAGATGGTGGGTTCAATCCCCACCGGCGGCAAGAATTTTCTCATCTCAAGGCTCGTTGGGAAAATTCCTCGCTGTATCGTGGTGTGGCGCTAATGGCCTAGTTGTCGAAGCGCCGTAAAAAAAAAAGAAAGAAAAAAAAAGTAGGTTGAGGAGAATTATTGAATAGGACAGTAGTCAACAGTGAAGGAATGGAGCGCTCTTAGGAGGGAAGGAAAGTCAATTACTATTGCCTAGGACTTTTCAGCGATCAACTTCAGTCAATTAGTCTTAAACCAAGTTACAATCAAGTTGAAGTCATTCTGTATCTTATTCGCTTACTCAAGGACACCAAAAGACAAAGCAGACCTATTTGTGAACAGTGTAACAAAATTCTGACAATAAAACATATACTGACAAACTGCAGACGACGAGAGCATTTAGACATACCTGTGGACCTGACCGAACTTCTAACAGATGGTAGCCAACATATTGAAGCAATAATTAAACATCTTAAAAACACTAACGTATACATATCTTTTTTTATCGCTTAATATTGTTTTTTTTGGAGGACCGGTGGCCGTGAGTGTTAAGGCGTGACCACTTAAGACTCTGTACCAAAGGTCGTGGGTTCGATTCCCACTATGGGGTGGTGGCTTTTCTTAAGAAAAAAGAAAAGGCATCAGCCCTGTCCTGGCTAGAAAAGGGTGGTAGCCTATAGATAACCCGTCCTAAAATTCGTAGTTAATAATAATGGACGTTAAAATTTAAATAAATAAATCATATTGTTTTACTATTTCTTTTAACAGCTGACAGGAATAGGAATTATTCATAATTTAATAATTTTAAATAACACTACAAACCTAGAAGCCTTCTAGTAAATGGTTCATGTAAATGTATAGAAACTATGATTTTTACAAAGCTTTAGAGTAAAAAATTTACTTGAATCTATTAAAGTAGAACTTTAAAGATTGAGTTAGGCCCAGCGAACATGGTGAGACTGTTTTGCAACTCCAGTTGCAAACTAGTTGCACGCGCAACTGTTTTGTGACTTCAGCAATGTATTTCAAAGGACAGGCGCACACGATGCAACTGGTTTTTGACGATTTCAAACTAGCCTGAAACCAATCACAGGTTAAGGCCCATCGCACAGGATGCAACTCGTTTGAAACTCCAGTTGCACGCGCAATTTTTTTGAGACCTCAGCAATGTATTTCAATGGGCAGGCGCACACGACACAACTGGTTTTTGACGATTTCAAACCAGTTTGAAACCAGTCACATGCAACCGTGGGCCCAAGATTGCAGTTGCGTTGCATTTGAGTTGTACGGGACTTTCGTCGGACAGCCGTGCATCTATCGATATTTGCGGTTGCTTAGTTACAAAAAGGTTTATTTATTACATATGTTTTTCAGCTATGTTATGTTGGGTTATGTAAATAAAGGCAGTTTTAAGTAAAGTGTATTTAAGCCATATAGCCAATAACAACATGTGCCATCAAGAACTTAACGTGAAGCAATTTTTGATTTAAAAACGGATGTCAGATTCGTTTTTAGCACGTTAAAAACCCCCTAAATTCAAATTTTGTGAATATTACAAAAATAAAATAAAAAATGGTATTTTAAATTTCACTAAGGGGGAGGGTCCTTACAAGTTTGTAAAAGATTCAAGCTCCGGCCATATTTCAAAGAATATTTACCCGATTCAAACCAAACTTGGAGGGTCAATAAGGCCATAATGTGACACATTTCCTTCCAACCGGGGTGTTTCTACATGTTCTGGGATTGATGTTATATGCAAAAAAGTTAACATTTTATTTTTATTTTGAGGACCATTTTTTGCAAGTACATTTTGATATAATACAATAGTCATTTATATGGTTAGAACAAGGAGTCTTTCGTCTTTTTAAGGATTTCAATGAATTAAAAATGGGATTATCTCAAGAGGAGATATTGAATTTCAAAACTTCACGTTACTTTTTCTCTTACAAATTTGTAGTTTCCTTCAGACTGGGAAAAATCATTATTTTCAATGATATTCACCACATTAGAGTTTTTTGGGGTGCTTATTTCTGCTATTATTTTTGGTATAAAAAAATGTATAATACTAGTTTACTTGAAAACAAGCATATTTTTGAATTTATTTGACGAAATATAAATTATTGTTTAACGATTATATTTTTCTTTTAATCTAGGAACTGTATAAAACAAATGAATTGGTGAAAGAATCATGTCAATATAATTTTTTAAACTCGATATAAAAAATAAAGCACTTTCAACCTATTTTATTTTATTTCTCGGCTCCAAGGCGTATTGGACGGAACGCTCGGACACGTGTCAACTATTTTTGGGTGTAGAATCACTAGAAAAAAAAAATGGTCCAGATTGGTGACCCCATCGCTGTTCACTCCCCTTGTGAGTCTGACATCGCAAGTTCTTACAAAACAACACGTAGCTCACTAAATAAACACACCACTTGCGAATCTGTTGGGCAATTGATTTAAAACAAGCCAATATACTCGCGTGTTTTGTTTCAGTTGCAAACTAATTTCATACGCAACTGGTTTGCAACTCTAATTGCAGAAAAGTCGCACCGTGAGCAGAAAGAAGTTTTATTTCAGTTGTAAACTGGTTTCAGACGCAACTAGTTTGCAACTCGAGTTGCAGAACAGTCGCACCGTGTGCGCTGGGCCTTAGACATTATTGGCAACTAATTCAAAAATCTGAACTAACTTTGAAACACTTATCAACCAACTACAAAAACTAGTATTTTAAAAATGTTAAAAATTACTAATATTTGCCGATTTCAGTAAAGCATATTTTTGTACAATCTATGTAAAGTCTTGGAAACATGTAAATTATCAATTTAATTAAATTGGCCATCTGAAGCCCAGTGGCCGTGAGTGTTAAGGCGTGACCACTTAACACTCTGTGCTAAGGGTTGCGGGTTTGATTCCCACGAGGGGTGGTAGCTTTTCTTTGGAAGGGTTCAGAAAGGACCCTGACCTGGAAGGGTTCAGAAAAGGGTGGTGACCTATAGATAACTCGTTCTAAGATTCTCAGTTAATTATAATAGACGTTAAAGTTTAAATAAATAAAAAAATTAAATTAAATTAATACTTACGTAAATTTAGCATATGTTTAACTCTCTCAAATAAAACTTTAAGAAAGTTATTGACGTCATTAGACTCATGAGGTCTTTTGAACCCGTGTATAGTTAACTTATCTAAAACTTTTAAAGACAAATATGCTTTTTCAATCAACTTGAAAGATTCAGGATTGTTTTCCATAACCTAGAACAAACATATTTCAATATAAATAGTAAAAAGGTAATTTATTAAAAAAGAATAAAGATGTAAAAACTAATCTGAAAAGTAAGAATTTTGGTTAATTTTTTTATATGCTCTGGAGAATATTGAATCCAATATTAATTATCTAATGTATACTTTTTGCCATTTTGATGTTCTCAACCCCTACAAGAGGTTCTGATCTGCAAAGGGGAACAATTTAATCAAATTAATTAAATTAATATAAACAATTTTCATACTAAATTAAAATCATTTATCAAAACCCTCTGAATCCTTGGGTCCATTACCCAAACGACATTAGTAAACATATTGTCAAAGAGTTCATAAGCCATAAAAAAAAAAAATAATGAAGAAACAATTTTTATGTTTGCGGTCATAAAGGATAACATTACACAACTTTGAAAGGTATCTATTATATGTTTAATATTTAGTGTTTTAAATTATTTTCTTTTTCTTAAGCATTTCTTAAGTTTTAAGCAGAAACAGTTACAGAACTTTTTCAAAAATTTCCATTTTAAGTGTTTCACAAATACGTTTGTAGAAAATGTTTTATAATAGAAGTTCCATGAGAACAGTTATTTAAAGAATATTTTGTTCAAAAGTTTCCAAGAATTTATTTCAAGCTTTTTAATACAAGTTCTGTTAGTATAATTTCTAGGCCAAAAAATTTAATAATAGTTCTGAAAATAAATTTACTACAAGAATATTTTATATAAAAGTTTTCAGTTCCAAAGGGTCAATAAACAGGTCAATCCCTCAATTAAAAATAACTTTATAGGCAAAACTATGTTGAGAATTTAAAATATTATTTTCCAGAAATTTTCCTTACCCGAAAACTATATTTAGAAATTTTTACCCTGGATCTTGTTAGCTTAAGAGCTTCCAAGAGTCATTTTTTGTTCTTTGTAGGGCTCGTGGCATTGTTTTCTTTGTTTTTGAATACTGAAATAGGCTTTTATGATTCTGGTACGGATACAGGCCCCAGCGTCTGATACAACATTATCATTTATTTGTAATAAACAACCCATCTGTCCAATCTCATAAACATATCTCAAGAAATACTTTGTCTATAACCGTCATTCATTATGGCAACTTTGGCAAGAAGGGTGTCTCCGGCGACCGATATCACAGCTAACATGTTAATTTTAAAATATCTGTTCTTGAAACTACCTCTCCAGGCCTCATTGTTCTTTATTCGCAGCGATGATTAAATTGTTTAGTGCTATGTAATAAGCTTTTATTAATACACAAAATATTATTATAAAATGTACCTTAATAAAAAAACATTGCGAGTGTGTGTCCCATATTTCAGAAAGGAAGGGGTAGATGATTGGAGTGAGTTCTTGGAAGAGGCGTCTGTCACCAGTCAGGCGCTTTGTCGAAAGCACTTTTACTACTTGATGAAGTGCAAGAAGAGCAACTTGTTGAGACAGTCCATCATCACTTTTCACAGCATTCATCAAAGTAGGCATTAGCTGGCCCCAATGGTTAGGCCAATCATGCCTAAAATAAGTAATTACTTCAAATAATTATATAAAAACACAATTAGATTAGTTGGAATATTACTTAGAAAAAAAATTGTAATGGCATCAAGTAAATAAATTGGTTCTTAAATAAAATTAAAGCACTTCTAAATGGAATATTCTCAGCAGTTCTTCCAATTTGTACTAATTTAAATTAAGGAACATGCCTTTATGGTATCCGGCAGCGGCAACAACCCACTAGGCGAGGCTATACAGACACCTTTTAATTTTCTCCCAGGCTGATGACAGGATGAGCTTCTATTACATGACAACTATGTCAGCAAACGGCGTACTACAACAAGGCACCAGCCAAAACCAAATATGGTTTATCATATTTTGGTCTGATATCCCATTAAAACCCAGAATGTTTGTTGCTTCAGAGAATTTTCTTTTCCTACTAGGCTTCCAGTATCCCCAGGTCCCGGGGAGACTTACCAAAGAACCCAGGGAGAGGGAGAAGTCGGACGGGTTCCACATCCGTAAGTCTGCTCCAGAAGCCCTTTAGCCCTGCTTTTATTGCCAAAATACTAATGATGCCTGCAGTGCACTTCTTTATAGCCTGACAAGATTCATTCGAGACTGAATCACTACAACTCTGCTCAGATAAATCGTTATCTGAGAAGAGATCATTAACTGTAGAGACCTCAATGATGGAGAGAGTTGGTTGAGGCTCAAGACAAACTATGTCAGTCCCATAAATTTTTATAATTTCCATTATTGTATTAGATTTAGATTCATTAATGGAATTAGGATGAATTTATGTAAAATATTTACAAATTAATATAACAGACAATTTTAAAATTACCTGGCTATTTTAGATATCACAACGGATAAATGAACTGCAATTTGTTTCTCTGGTTCATGAAAATTAGAAATAATGCTTTCTCGAATAGAAGCCTTCTCTTCCTCAGAAATTGCACTGTAAATAAAAGGAGAATAAAAATAAATTATGATCGGAAAACAAAGTAGAACGATAGAACGATAGGAAAATTAGTATTTTAGCATTAATAGATCTTAAAAGAAACCCTTAGATTGACATATTTGCCAGGGAGGCCTTAGACAGACAGATCTTCAATTGTAAAAATTACGCCTCAATCGTTTGAGTAGCTTTCACAAGTAGACTTAGATTGATAGATAGTGGCTCCAACGGCTGACTTTTCCAGGAGTTCGATTTTCGGGCTATTAAGCAAAGACTGAGAAACATTTTAATTATATCTTTCTATAATTAAATTCAGAAAATTCTAACTTTGTAAATATTTTTAAAAATTAAAAAAAAAAAAATTAACTCTGCCAGCGTTAGGTAAAGGAGGATCGGCTATCTTTTTTAATAAAAAAACAGGTCATTTATTTATTTAGCTACATTGATTATTTATTTATTAAATTTTAACGTCCATTTATTATTAACTAAAAATTTTAGGACGGGTTATCCACAGGTTAGCACCCTTTCCTATCCAAGATAGGGCTGATGCCTTTTCTTTTTTCTAAAGAAAAGCCACCACCCCTAGTGGGAATCGAACCCACGCCCCTTTGGCACAGAGTGTTAAGTGCTCAAGCCTTAAAGCTCACAGCCACCGGGCTCTGCTTCATTGTTTAGTATCGATATCATAAAAAAATAGTATTCTTTTAAAAAAAATATATTCTACACAAAAAATTTATTGGAGCATATAATTAAGCATTCCTAAATATTCAGAGCTAAAAAGAAAAAGTAAATAAATAATAAAATAAAGCTTTCAATTATGATAAGTGTGTGAGTATAAATTTTGTTTGAGTGGGTCTTTTGGGTTCTGAAAAATATACTTTTCTGTTCAGCACTTCTGGATTTTGTCCTCCCTATATTTCTATATTATTTTTCCAAAATATTTTCATATTCTATTTGTTTTTAGTATTATGTAAACTAATTGATTGATAATTTTCAGAAGAATTTTTAACTTGAAATGCAAGAGAAATGTATGTTTAAAAATATTAACAAAATTCAACTTACTGAGGTGCATTTGGTCTCCAATATTTTTCCACTCCATTTTTACAAAGAAGTATGGCTATTAACCTTAAACTAACATCTATTGACTGATTACAAAATATATCCTGAAAAAAAATTAATATTGGTAATTAAATAGAATATACCACAAATAATGCCTTAAATGCTTGTATTTTTAGTTTCTCATAATATTGTAAATTGTTAAGTAATAATGGCTTAAGTAAATTCCAAATTTGAAAGTTTAAATGGTAGTAATATAACTTTGTTATTTCAAATTATAATGTGAGTAAAACAATTACAGTGGGTACCCCTGCAACCACGGGCCCCTGACCAATTGCTCCTTACCCCCCTCTCGGAGCCCCTGAAAAAGAATATCTAATCCAGTATTTGTTACTTTTGATGACTGATCAAAATATTTTCATAACTTTCTATCTCTTCTAAAAATATAAAATTCAAAACATAGACACATTGTTAGAAGAAGTTGGGAAAAGATTATTTGGTAAAATAAAAGAAATTATTACAATTACAACATTTTTGATTTTTGATAATATAAACTGAATCTTTATTAATGTTCAATGTAATATTGATAGGTGTATTACACATTTTCTTCTTAAAGAAAAAGATAAAAACAAATCATATGTCAAAGGCTTTAGTTTTCCAACAAATTATCCCTCTAATGTATAAACAAAACTCTTTAATCTCACACCTAATACAGGTAATAAAAAAAGTTTATCAAGAATTGAAGCATTCCTTTTTTGGGGGAATTTGTTCAGATAAGCAAGCACTTTGTTAGAGGTGACCTAGGTCAGTAACTGCACAAAAATCATTTTATTTAATTTGCAATAAAGAACAGTAAAAAACGAATCAAACTTTTTCTTATTAGAACTTATATTTTGATATTTCTAACAAAAAAAAAATCTTTAGGTGGTATCATTGAATATTTATTTCCAGAACAATGAATGTAGAAGTATTTACTTTAAGAAGTAGTACAAAGATAGGTCACATCTTCAAGAATACAGAACATTAATGAAGAATGCAGATTACATAAAGGATGAATAATATTGGAAGTTCCCAAAATAAATGTATTTGATTCATATTCAAATCAATGATAAATTAAAACTTCAAATGAAGCAGTTTATTCAAATAAAAATTTAAATAAAGAAGGATTTTTTTAATTTAGAGTGTTACTGGATAAAGTAAATTTGTACAGTAAACATTAAAAACTATCCTTAGTAACCACAATATTCACTGTATTGCATATTAGGCACAAGAAAATAGGAAGCATGTGAGTTTATAACAAATAAAAACAGAATTAAAAATTATTGCAACACCATCTAATAAATGTTTGTCAATTAAAAAAAATAAATTATTTAACAAATTACCAAGCGACAGAAACAAATTAATTGAAAATAGAATGAAAAATTAATTAAGAAAGTATACAATAATTCCTAAGCATGGGAATGTCAATGATTGTAGCTAGGAGGTAAATAAATAAATAACTAGAAAATATAACGAAGTATTGAACAAACTTACTCTGAGAACAGAATAAAAACCTGGCTGGACTTCCCATTCTAGTAGTTTCTGTTCAGCCTCTTTTAAAATACTTGAATTTTGACTGATTGCTCGTTGCAATGTTTCGAGCACTAGAGTGTTAATGTCCATGGTGGGATTTAAACAAAAAATAACAAAATCACATTATAATAATCGCGTAATTCATAGATCAGAATTCCTATCACTGTCAGATGTCTCATTACGAATCGTTAACAACAATATAACCTTCCCCTTTACCTTGTTACACAAGGTATTAAATTTAAAAACGCGTACCACCAATTTCTACTTTAAATAAGGAATTAATATGTTTTAAAGAAATTATCATTCAATAAGACAAGCTAACGATTCAAAACGGTAGAGTACTGGTTGAACAAATTATTTATTCAAATACTATAGAACATAATAAATGTAGACTAGCATTTCTAGTTTAAACGGTGCTTCTTTTGCAATACAAATGAAAACAAAATATATTTCCTCCCAACATTTTAGTCATCAACAAAATAGATTTGATTATTTGACAAATATCATGTTTTCAAATTGTAAAATTTTATTCATTAATACGGAAAAGTATGCATTCATAAATAAAACTATTCATTGCTTTTGATAAATTGTATACATTACGTCAGACACTTTCAAGTACATTTCATAATTTAAACCGTTCCCAACAGCCTACACCCAAACAATTGCGCATGCTAGGAATTTGGGCTCCACTCCATAACACATTTGGTCCAGAAATATTTCAAATTCCTATGATAAAAGGAAATGATTAACTATATTCTGAATCAGGTTCTTTCATATCCCCTCATCTCCTGATTCGCCGGCTGCATGAGGGCATCTGTCATAATGACGTTGAACATCGTATAATTAGGGGTACTTTTTTTTATAAAAATTGAACCATTTTAATTACAATCTTACCAGGATCTTGGTCGAATTCAGTTTGGATTCGTAACGTGCTCCAGTGTACGAAAACGTTCTACTTGCAGTAACTGCGTAAACCTAGACCCCTAGTGCCAAAAGCATTTATTAGATACAGTTTGTATTTTCAAACTCGAAGAACCACAATGTACAGAAAACTGGCAGTAGCAAGCTCTAAGCGGAAATTACGCACTTCGATTCCTCGGTTTCCGCTTTAAAAGTAACATTTCAAACCAAAGGTAGTACAGAAACGCTTCTCATTCACTTATCGCGTTTTAATGAAAAAAAAATGTTTTACTACTAATTGCAATTAAAAATAAAAGTCCGACTCATCTTAGGGAGTTTCTGTTCATATATCAAGTGCCACTAGTAAAGGAAGAAAAATATCAAAGAGAAAGAAGATTTAAGGCGCCACAACAGAAAACTGACAGTATCCTAAACGGAAATGACTCCCCCCCTTCTTCTCAAAATTCCCTCTAGGAAAGCACTATTACCAATACGCTTCTCATTTTTTTCTACTTTGTTGTACTAAAATCCTCATTTTGTTCTTCAATGCAATTTAAAACAAAATCAACCAATTAAAAAGTTTAATTAAATAAATTATAAGAACTTATTTCTCTGATTGACATCGCCCCATCGAAAATTACTTCAGAACCTTTTTTAAAGAGAATTTTGTAAGCTTCCGGATGGTCACCTTCCACTTACCACGATTTTTTTAACCGTTTTCGAGAAATGTAAGAAAATGTACGAAGAACCCAAAACTTTTAATGTCTTAATAAATCGTTTTCCAGACAATATATGTAGTGCAATTCACTCCTGTAATATCTTTATAGTACAAAAATAATTTTCATTGAAAAACTTCACAGGACGATGGTAACCTTAGACGTTCTTCGTCCTTAAACCGTATTCATACATACATAAATCTTTTTTTTTTTTTTTTTTTTTTTTTTTATTTTATTTTTTTATTTTTATTTTTTTTTTTTAATCTAATCCTTCCTTAACCTTAAACGTAACCAAAATTTAAACATAAAATATTTCAAACATTCAGAAAATATTTTAATTGAAGCAAACGAAAATTAGTTTTAAAAACTATTTTTATCCATTTTTCTCAAAATTCGTTAAAGATATCGCCTTGGAAATGGTTTCATTCGTTTCCTTACGTCATGGAACCTATGAAACGAGTTCCTGCAAGCAAATTATATCCAAAACTTAAGCGTCACGATTTTGTTCGCGCGAAAAACCATGTTCTGGTTGGCGGAGTCTGCTGGTTAAGAAACTATACTTTTCAAATTAGACGAAAGATTTTGTTGCCAAACTTCATCAAAATCGGACCATTTTTGAGCGTGTAAGAGAGAGGACAGACATGGATAAATATACATATACAAATTTGAACCACTGTTATTTTCGAGATCTATGGTTTCTGAAACGTAAAATTTTCCCGATTTGTTTCATGAGGACAACCTTATAAGCGGGTTTACTCCTTATGGAGGGAGGGAGGAACCGCACTAAAAGGTAACACATTATCCCTATCCTGCTCCAGAAGAGGTTTGTGACCTGTAGACCACAGTCTTGCAAAACCATGGGGGCTCATGGGGTCACCAATGACCACTCATGAGTCAATAGTAGTAGTAGTATGCTAGTTTTTTAGGGGGCAAATAACTACAAGGTTATTATGCCCTCTCCTATATAACCGAACAGGACGGTCTTATAGAATGAGCGTGGAGATAGGTGGGGGTGGATTTTTAGGCCATGTAATTCTGTCAAGTTTTTTTATGTTTAAACGTTCTGTGACGTCCCCACGTGTCATTATTGAAACGACGCTAAAATTAAAATAAATCATCTCAGTTTGTAGGAATGTTTATTGATAATTCACGAGGAATTAACATATGTGCGGTGCAAAACAGTTAACAGCCGGCTTTTCGAATAGTTTGTTAAGATTTGTTTTGGAAAATCTCATCAGATATTATATTTAAAAAATAAAAATAACCCCACAAAAGGATTTTACGAGGACTCATTTAGATCTCTCCTGCTTAGGGATAACTGCTCACAGATAATTATAACGTAAGTAATGTTTTAGGTTAGATCTTTGTATATTTAAATAGATATTTCTTTAAAATCCATCTCAAAAGAATTGTTTGTGGACACTGGAAAATGTCTTGATGTCTGTTTTTACCAAACAATAATATGAATGGACTATTTAAACGAAGGAATACTTGTTACCTTAGGGGAATTTTAACAATTTTTACTTATAAAGAACGATGGCGTAATACCTTCGACTCGCTAATGGAGAAGGCGTGTTAGGTGCGGTATTACACAAGTAAACTCATTAAACAAGACTTATAAAGCGTTGTCAACTTGTTACATGAATTGAATTAGGAAGTTCTCATCAACAGATGTGGCACAATTAAGACCCGAACAGAGGCCGGTTAAAACGCTCCAGTCTGGCATCTTCGTAGGAGGAGCCCGATTCGTAGGAACTGCGTCATCATAGTGCGTTTTTGTAACATTCTTATTCCCGGTCTGTTTTGAAAAATTTTAAATAATAACTCATAGTATTTTACCCTTTAAGGTATTTAATGTTTTGCCATTTTGCTATTTTTGCACGAAAGTTAAATTTATGGTCATTTCATTTTATTATTATTATTTTTTTTTTCGGCGCGTCGACACCTCGGCTATTAGCGCCGACATACTAGTGCAGCGAGGAATTTTCTCAACGAGCCTTGAGGTGAGAAAATTCGTGCCGCCAGTGGGACTCGAGCCCACCATCTCCCGCATGAGAATCAAAGACGTTAGCCACTAGACCACGGGGAGACCCTCATTTCATCGTTAAACAAATTTTAATAACCTGTGGTATGAAATGTCTTTTAAAACCCAGCTTTCTGGCGGTAAAATCACCTTCATTCAGTCGAGCTCGGCAAACCTTTGACGACCAAAAAACAACAGTGTATTGGAGCGAAACCAAAATTTTCGATAATGTAAGCAGAGTTTTCACCACCCGGGATTGTCATACTGAAATGTGCAGTTGATCTCCGATTTCCTACTGTTTCAATTATATAAATTATCTAAACATTCTCCTTGTTTTTCCCACAGATGAGAGAGATTTGTCACATTCAAGCAGGTCAATGTGGGAACCAAGTGGGTGCCAAGTTCTGGGAGGTGATATCTGATGAGCATGGGATAGACCCTACTGGAACATACCACGGAGATTCCGATCTCCAGCTGGAGAGGATCAATGTTTATTATAATGAAGCTACTGGAGGGAAGTATGTACCTAGAGCAGTCTGCGTTGACCTAGAGCCAGGTAAAGGATTCATATAATTTTTTTAAAATTTATTTGAAACTTTTTCAGTCCGGATTTTGTTTAAGAAAACGTAAATTGTTTTCAAGAAACTTCGGCATAAGGTCATTCATTATTGTCAATAATCAGGACATTATAAGAAAAAAAAAAGAAAATAATCTTAAGTTGATTGAATGTATTTTTTACGTTACATTTTACTAAAAACCAACAATTTATAAAATATATACCTATTATTCACATTTTACGGCATAAATACGAATATTGGAGGAGCTCCTAAGGTTCTAGTAGATGGGTGCATCTGATACTTCTTTCCTTCCATAGAATATTCAGAATAATCCTGTCTAACACATCCTTCTTAACCATTTTCCCAGCCTCCAATCAAGATACATCGGCCCCTCGCCCAATTTCTCCCTGGGTCCATGGGTTCCAGACCTCTGTGTACAATCGGACGTGACAGCCAAAGAAATACAAATTGGGTTCTTGGATATTACTCTGTTTAATAGTAAAATATATGAGATCCCAGTCTTTCTGACTTTTTTGTTTATCAATTACTCGCAATTCTCGAATAAGTTCGAAGGAAAAGCATTGCATGTTACACTTCTCTCGCGGTTTGGATGCTATGAGCGACGAGGCACAAAATTGGTGGTAAATAAAAAACTCTTCTTTTCCAAAATACATTTATTAAATTCCAACAGGTCGTCACTAGAGCTCAAGGCTACACTAAACGAAGATCAAGAAAATATGATATAATAACTCACAAAGAAATATGTATGAAGAAGGTTACAGATAAACCTACTTCATATAAGTCTGATGTACGAAGCGTTTTGATAATTGAATGTCGGGAAAGAATATCCACTGACAAATATTTATATAATGTTGTCCAATTATGTGATAGTTTTCCGTTCATCGCTTCAGTAAGGACATTAAGGAAACAAAGTCCAAGTCTGGAAAGTCATTTTTTTCCATAATTCTCCAAAAACATTGTTTAGTGGTAAACATTAAATTTCAAAATTCGACGAGCCCGTGTAAGTGGAACGTTTTTCAAGCTCAATATTGTTGTTTTACAGGTACAATGGATTCTGTAAGATCAGGGCCATTCGGACAGATATTTCGCCCCGACAATTTTGTTTTTGGCCAATCCGGCGCAGGAAACAATTGGGCTAAAGGCCATTACACCGAAGGAGCAGAACTAGTAGATTCAGTACTGGACGTGGTCAGGAAAGAAGCTGAATCATGTGACTGCCTCCAGGGGTAAGAATTCCGAAATAGTCATAACTAGGCGTTACCAACCTTCGCAACAGTACATTTGTCATATTTTTCAGAAATTCAGGTTTCTCTCTTACAGAGGTAGTTGTAAGCAAAAGATAGGGCAGGACGATGGTTACAATCCAGTCAAAAAATGTTTTAATCCTTCTACTCTCGATGTTTATTGATAACGAAAAGTAGCACAGTACTTAATTTCTTATAGTGAAAATGTCAGGTGAACGGTTAGTACACAAATTCGCTCACTCACTGCCTTTGCTGAAAATATTATTTAAAAAAACTCAGTACTGTATTATTTTTCATACCATTAAATCTGCAAACTATTATATAGTTTTAATTATAAAAATAGTGAGTTAAATTTTCAGTAAACATGAACCGAGGGTATTTCAATGAAAAATTAAATAAAAAACATTAAAGTTTAAAAAGCAAATGAATGAAAATTATTTTAATTTTCAAACCTAACTGTTTAGTGAGAGACAAGTTGGTACTTGGGCGGTATGATACAAAGCTGAAGCAACTGTGTCTTGAAGTCAAACTAATCATCTTAGGACGATTAGTTTTGAACAATCCGGATCTTTATATGAATTCAGGTTGACGGTTCCTAGATCCTAGGTTAACCTTGTCTCGGTCAGCATTCATCCTAAACGTTGAGGCAGCCATTTTGTTTCGGCAAGCCCAAAGAGGAGTCAGGAATAGCACAATGTTTCTGAACACACTACTTCGGAGCTTCAGTTGGGTTTATCCTAAAGCCATCCAGGTACTGCTAAAAAACTGATTAGCGAGCACTAAGTCTAGTGACGACCTTGCCATATGGTGAGTCGGACATTCATCGGTTGGTCTTCAAAAATAAATAAGACTAGATTATTTGCATTTTATCTTGTAAGTGCCACACTTGAAAATTAACTATTCACTAATTTAAAACTTTATGAAGAAGATTGCTTCAACTGATTTTTGTCTCATATTGCTGATATACTGCTTATTTTCAGGTTCCAGATGACCCATTCCCTAGGAGGTGGAACTGGCTCAGGAATGGGAACCCTGATTATATCGAAAATTCGGGAAGAATATCCCGACAGAATCATGAACACCTTCTCCATAGTACCTTCACCGAAAGTGTCTGACACAGTCGTAGAACCATATAACGCCACTCTTTCGGTCCATCAACTGGTCGAAAATACAGATGAGACTTTCTGCATTGACAATGAGGCTTTGTATGACATATGCTTCAGAACCTTGAAACTAACAACACCAACATATGGTGACCTGAACCACTTGGTATCTGCGACGATGTCTGGTGTGACCACATGCCTCAGATTCCCTGGGCAACTTAACTCAGACTTAAGAAAACTGGCTGTCAACATGGTTCCATTTCCTAGGCTGCACTTTTTCATAACGGGATTTGCTCCACTGACATCCAGGTAAGAAATCATTTTCATGAAAGAATTACAAATTAAGGTATTTAAAAGATTGATGTAGATGTTTTAACTGATTTGCTTATTTTTTTATTTCAGAGGATCACAACAATACAGAGCTCTTACTGTTCCTGAATTAGTCCAACAGATGTTCGATGCTAAGAACATGATGGCGGCTTGTGATCCTAGACATGGACGCTACCTCACCGTCGCAGCCATATTCAGAGGTAGAATGTCTATGAAGGAAGTCGACGAGCAGATGTTAAACGTCCAAAACAAGAACTCTTCTTTCTTCGTAGAATGGATCCCTAACAATTGTAAAACCGCCGTTTGCGACATACCGCCCAGGGGTCTAAAGATGGCATCCACTTTTATCGGCAACACCACTTCTATAATGGAATTGTTCAAGCGGGTTTCTGAGCAGTTTACTTCGATGTTCCGAAGAAAGGCTTTCCTCCATTGGTACACAGGAGAAGGTATGGACGAAATGGAGTTTACAGAAGCTGAATCAAATATGAACGATTTAGTCGCAGAATATCAACAATACCAAGAAGCTACTTCGGACGAAGTTGGAGAATTCGACGAGGAAGAAGCAGCCGAAGAAGTTTAAGCTCTTCTGCCATCATCCCTATTATTCCTGTAGTAATCACTTAACATTAATTTCAAATTTCGTCAATTTATTTTCAAAAAGTTCCCTTCTTTCTTCCTAACTCTTATTGATTAGCTAAGAAAAAATATATCTCCCGAAATAGGAAAAGCAATAATAAAAACAAATTAAAATGTTCACTTAATATTATTTATTAATTAATATAATATTTCTTTGCTTACATATAAGAAAGTTAGTCTTACTATATGATTAACGTAAATCTCTAATTCTAATAACAGATTTTCTTATTTTCACAATACATTTCTCATTAGTTCAGAATATTCCGAGTTTTTATTTTCTTCAAAAAACATAAATTACAACGGCTAAGGACACATTAATAATTTGGTTTGAACATGTAGGGGGGGGGGTCAGGTTTCCAAAGCTAATTTCTCTCATTGTGCTGGGTACACTCGGTTTTTGTGTTGTGGGTGGGGGAGTTATTGAATACCAAGTTTCTTGGCCTACTGTGTATTTGTGAATATATATATATATATATATATATATATATATATATATATATATATATATATATATATATATATATATATATATTATGTGTGTGTGTGTGTATGTATAAAAATAGTTACTGCTAGGGATTTAGAAAGTTATTGATGTCTCAAAAACAATTCCAAGATATTTTGAAAAAAATATTAATAATATCAACTAAAATATTTTGACGAAACTTAAGTGCCATCAAATTTTGAGCTTTTATTTTAACTTGAAAGATTGTTTTTCAAACTTAAGAAAATGTTTAATTTTAGAAAAATAGTATTTCACCAACTCCGTTTGAAGCAACACTGATTAATATACTTCTTTCTCGGTCTCTAGATGTCACGTGGTTAACCTGTCAATTTGTTTGTTATTTAGTTTAAGATGCGTATTGATACATGTTATTTTTGTTCATCTCGAATATATCCAGGTCATGGAATTCAGTTTGTTAGAAATGATTGCAAGGTAAGATAAGCACCATAGACTTTTGATTATTCCTGCTATTTGTTTTGATTCCACCTCATGGCTCTTAATTTTCATGATTTTTCGTTATCAGATATTTAAATTCTGTCGTTCAAAATGCCACAAAGCGTTCAAAAAGAAGAAGAACCCAAGAAAAGTAAAATGGACCAAAGCCTATAGGAAAAGCGCAGGAAAGGAATTGGCAATTGACCCTTCATTTGAATTTGAGAGAAGAAGGAATATCCCTTTAAAATATGACAGAGAATTCTGGCAGAAAACAGGTAATTGATCTTAAATTCTGAGCTATTTAAACCTGTGTTTATAATATTTTGTTTGATTTCCGCATTTTGACAAGGATAATCTTTAGTTCTTCTATCATGTCTTTTTACTAATTATAAATTCGTGAAGTTTTGTGAGGTAATTGTGAAGTTTTGGGACCTCCTCACCGATTTTTTTCCTGGTTGTTCTATGAGGTATTTTGATGCACTAAAAAAATCGCTCTTAACTAGGAAAAAAGTTATTAAGTACTAAATTTTGCTGTTATGTATAACAGCAAGCGTAAAGAACTATATTTGTAGACATGGGCATGCACGGATACTTAAAAGTCCGTAACGTAGTCAAATTTAAATTAACCCTTAGTTATTTATTCAGAAACATTTTTTAAATAAAAAATTCTCCAAATTTTTTTTGTTTGCTGTTGAAAAGTATTAAAGAAAGAAATACCTTAATAATTAGCTAATACCTTTATAATTAGTGCGCTCTGATAATTGCCAAAAAGTCAGATAAGTTTGCTTAATAATAATAATGAAGTTGCGCGACTTTATAACAATTATTTGTGGCTTACATTGATGGCTCAATATTTAAACATAAGCGATATAGATGCTATATTAATCTCAGCTCTGCTTGGCATTCTCAGTTTTGAACTAATCCTAGAGTATCCTATTCTACCACTGCTAAATAACTGTGATGGGCTTGAGTAATAATACTAAGTTCTTTCTGCTGCTTAAGTCTCAACTTATAATCAATAAGATTAAAAAAAAAAAAAATTATTCTGTTTTTTTTTCTTTCAAAAGGTACTAAAGGGACATCTGATTAAAAGCAGTCTAATATAATAATATCTTTCTTTATGCTTGCTAATATTTATTGATGTCCTAATTTGTAATAATTTCATTTTAGTTGAAGCTATGAAAAAAGTAGAGGCTATAAAAACTAAACGCCAAAATACGTATATAATGCAAAGGCTAAGGAAAGCAACTGAACTAGAAACTCAGAGAGACATTAAAGAAGTACAAAGAGACCTCTCCCTTATTAGATCTCCAGCAGCAGGTACAATTATTACTAATAAATATCATTGTGCATTTAACGATAAGGACTTCTTTAAAATTGATGTACTGTTTATAGGTCTGAGGGAAAAGATGGAAATGGAAGAATCAATAGTGGAAGAAATTCATGATTCAGATGATGAAATGAATGGAAATGGCAAGATGATGGAAGTAGCTGGTTAATCATGTCCTTAGTTATAATAAAATTTGTTTATATATTTCAGTGTTTTTCTCCGTAACCACTTCACCGTGACTCCCATGCTACTCCTTCACTAGAGCTAAGCTGTATGTAATCTCTTAAAACATAATTCTCGCGCTTTTCATATCGTTTTTTCTCTTTCTCTTACAAATATTTATAAAAAAAATGTTTTCCGATAATGAGATTCTGGAGCTTAATATATCTTTGGAAAGCAAAGAGGATGATTTTGGAATTAGTTCTGACAAAGACAAATATTTTGATGTATTTAATGTTCGAGCGCCATAACCGAGATGATTCTTAAGAAGAAAAAGAAGGTATTGTTATGTTTGTTTGTGAAAAACAAGTGTAATTTTAAGATTAAAAAGTAAAAAAAAAAATTGGGTCTGTTGGGAGATGGAAGGAAATACTGCAGAAAAATAACCATATATAATGCTTAAAGCCAGGAGGAAAGAAGTTTAAAATGGTTCCATGTAGAGGGTACATCTATTGCAACATAAATTCCTCATGACCTCACAACTCGCGTATATTCAATTCATCAGCGATCAAACACATAATTCATTCTTATATCGACATTTTTTCTTCAATTTATTTATTTGGTATTTCCAATATAAAAATTTGTTTCGATTAATGATTTTGAAAGATTCTTGTTTACATTTTCACAATGCAAAGTGTTATTTATATTAATAGTTTTTCACTAGCCATGAATTGAGTGGATGTATTTTATCTCTAACATGTAGGACTTCGTGATGAGAAGGGAAAGGTTGAGATTTTCTTGTACCCAGGATTTAATTAAAAATTTATGAATGAAGGAAAAAAAAAATACAGCCTTGTAAGAATGGTCAATTTGCCCATCAATTTGTACTCTGATATTTCGAAGTCTTTATATTTATAAAAACCCTTATAAATTTGAAGCCCCAGGATAGGACCCTATTCATTGTTTACAGGCTGGAAAATGTCTATTTCAAATTTAATTTTCTAACTGTGCAGTTTCCAAAACCACAAATTTTCTCTGGCATTACAGCAAGCTTCCTCAGTTGGTATATGATGCTTGCTCGTTCTCTGAAATCAAAATTTCCTGACATTTTGCTTTCAGATAATGAACAAGCATCATGTACCACTAGAGGAACTGAATCGCTTGAGATACATTCCGGCACGTAGGAGATGAAGTCAACCAGCGTCAAAGTTTATAAGAGAATATTAATTTTCTAAATTCAAAAACAAAATGTCAGAGCTTAGAGGGACACGCTTCAAATTTCATATAGCGAAGAAAGTAAGAATGAGCTCTAGGATAAAATGCTCTTTTGCTTTTCTGATAACCAGGAAATTGTTCACAGAGTAAGCAGCCAGTCCAAAAAGTGAGACCATTTTTACCTAGAGGTCCTTGAAAAAAAATTAAAATGCATGAGATCAAACACCATTGTTAATCGTAAAGAACATATCATTGTTGGATCACGATATCGCTCCTAGTCACACAGCCATTTAATAACAAACCAGCAGATCTTCAAACATTAAACAAATTTAGACTAAAGTCCTTAAATGGAACCTTCTTAAAAATTTGTTTTATACCTTATATGGATATGCTCAAAACGTTTTAAATTCATAAAGGCCATTACGATTTTATTTATTTATATAATAATAATAAATATAGCTTGCGAATTTAGCGATTCGCTCTTTTTCAAATGTTGGCGGTAGAAACCAATGATAAAAAGTTGCATAATATTTTGGGCATTGAAAATTAAGTTAAAATGGAAAGTCAGAAATTCTCAAATGTATACATAAATAAAAAAATATATATATATATATTGATAAACATAAATATATATATATATATATATATATATATATATATATATATAAAGTCCCGTAACAGGCCGCGAGGGGCAGATACTATAGAGGTACCTGATTCATGACCATATGGCACACAAGGGAGATAGTGTGGTCAGTACTATGCTCCGGCCTGATTTTCCCCTTCGCTGCTTCGAACTGCTATAGTCATTAGCACCCAAGGTACCATTATTAAATTAATTAAAGGCTGGGTTGGCCTAGGGGCGGTCAGGGAGGCCGAATTCAACCCATGAGCGAAGACACTAGAAGAAAAAATCTTTAGTGCTTGCTCGGGGTTTGAACTCAGGTCCTCCAACATATTAGTCCAGTGCTCTACCACTGAGCTAACCTCGATCCCCATAAATATATATATATATATATATATATATATATATATATATATATATATATATATATATATAAGAAAAGTTTCCTAGAAAACAGCCTGAAAATTTTAGGTCATTAAGATTTTAGCCAAGCATAATAATTCAAATGTTTATGCTAAACAATTTGTTGCATTAATATTCAATTAATCATAACTAAATTTGGTTACTTTCCAACCAATTAGTAAATCAACTCTTGTTTTTCCTTACAGTTACAAAATAAAACATTGAATTATTTAATAAAATCTTCAATCTTTGTAGTAATTACAGATTCTGCTATCTGAGTGATGTCAGTTGCTCTAATTTGTATATATAGTTTGAATTGTTTTTATTAATCTTTTAACTTTAAAAAAGATTTTACAGTTTATAAATATAAACAATTTTTGAAACTATGGATTGGTTCATGTTCAAAGTTTGAGGAGATAATTTGCTCCGGTGATGTGTGGAATGGTGTGGTTGTCTCAACCATGTCTCTGGAATGAGTAAACCTGCCGATTCCAAGCTCTCAGAGGTATTGCCTTCATATACCCTTCGTAAGAGACCTGTGGGATGTCACAATTAGTCCATAATTTCCCATGATATGAGTTGAATGGCAATTTTGTTTATAATACACTAAAAGGATTTTACTTATATCTTTAAAATAAGTCTATTCCAGAATAAAAAAAGAAATCAGCCCTGTAACAGGCCACTAAGGGCCCAGAGGGGTAGATACTGTAGAGGTATCTGATTCTTGATCATACGGTACACTGGGGAGATAGTATGGTCAGTACTATGCTCCGACCGCCTGATTTTTACCTTGCAGGTACCCATTAATAATTAATTAAGGCTGGGTGAGCCTAGGGATGATCTGGGACCCCATATCCAGCCTTCGAACGATGACACTAGAAGAAAAATTCTTTAGTGCACGCTCGGGTTTTGAATCTGGGCCCTCCAATTCGTTAGTCAAGTGCTCCACCACTGAGCTAACCTCACTCCTCTATTCCAGAATATAATTGAATATTCATTCATAACCAGTTTATCATAAATTGTCATAAATATTACAAAAAAATAATCTTAAAGACTGTTAAGTAATCTAAGGCCCCCAAATGTGCCCAAGATCATACAGAAAGTGTATAATTGGACATAAACTCCAAAACAAATAATTTTAATCTTTATGCTGAGGTGGCATAAAGCATGCCTGAAGATGCTAAGTAGCTCCAATATTAAATGTTTTATATGGTTTAATATATATTTCTTATAGTTCAGCAAGGTGTGTGGAAGGCATACGGATTATTGTGAGAACAAGAGGGTTCATAAACTGTACATACAAATTTTATATTATTTACATTATAACTACAATATACATATATATATATATATATATATATATATATATATATATATATATATATATATGCTTTATATATAAATATATACACAAATTCAAAAATACATATTTAGATTTCACATAAAATGTACAACTTTTTTTATATAAAAGGTAGTTTTGTTTTTTTAGGTTTAACAAACCAGTTATTTATAATGTAAATGCCTAATTACAAACTGTGCTCCTTTATGATCACAATTTAAATTCTTCAAGGCCATGTACATAATTTACAACATAATTAATTTTTTTTGTTTACATATGATGAATTTGTACTTTCTCTTCCCAATTGTTAAGCGTATTTAAACAATTAAATTATGGGTTAAAATATTATACTAGCATAATTTTAAAATTATGAATTACACAAATACTTTATGTGAATTCAAATTAGTCACCTAGTAATTAAATAAGATGATTTCACAAAGGAGCAGTGTAATGTAATCAGATTCTAATATACATATAACTATAAAACAAAAAGTAACATCAAGACATCCCAATATGGGATAAATTTTTATAAAATTCATACTTATTCGAGAGCTATTCGATGCTCATAAAATACACAAATGTACAAAACATATGTAACAATATAAAATAAGTTCTGTTCCCTAAGCGTAGTAGCAATTAATCACTGTCAGATCCAACTAAATTTTTTTTCCTTTTCTTTGCTTGCTTTGGTTTAACTATTTCTTCCTCCTGTAAAATACAAAAAAGAAAGAAAGAATGTAGAAAATATTTAATGGCTAATAAAGAACTTAAATTTATACACACTCTAACTTTTGATAATAAACAATTATCAAATTTCTTTGGCAATAAAAATTATTTGCGGTTGACACGCCTTAAATCCAACCAAAAAAAAAAAAAAAAAAAAAAAAAAAAAAAGATTTGCCTGTAAAAGGAAAAATTTGTATCCTAGACAAAGAGATCAAATATCAAGTTATAGTCTAGGTAGACTGCACTAAGTGCCCACAAAACTGACACACTCAACAATTTATCATTTTTATAAAAATGAAGGTATTTGCAGGGGGCCGATGAATGTTTAATATTAATGGGTTAATTATTACTTTTATTAGTGTTAACCCCAAATGCAACATTAGAGACAGACTGCTGTTGATTTACAGCATTGAAGGCGGATTTAATGACATTTTAACCAGACTTTGTCACAAGTTCACTGCTTGGGCAGTGACCATATGCCGGCTCAGCATTGACTATGTGCTCCTGACCGCATTGTGCTATAATGTTTGTGTCTGGTGAGTTAACCACCCATAAACGGCTATAAAATATTCAAATAAAATACAACAGTGCTAAGGCAGTTTATTTAAGTGCTAAGGCAACAGTGCAAGTTTTTTTGATTTATTAATTTTCAACTTCTCCCGGAATATTTTTTTGATAAACCTATTATAGTTAATATTCTTGTCTTATAAGGTCAGATTTGATGGATTGATTGTTATTTCCTGACTAATCTCTGAAATGAGCTGCACCCGCCCATGTCAATTTTTTATATATATATATTTTTTAAATGTTCAGAGGTATTTTGTTTGGAACATGCATACAAGATTTGTGAAAAGTTTTATAATATAGGTTTCAACAATGCTCAGCAAGAATTTGATCATGAGGAATAATGCTCTCGACATATATTTATCCCTCTCGATTTTGTGATGATAATATATGGTTGCAGATTTACCAATGTTTTAACATCTAACCTACTTGTTCATTTTGTTTACTAATTGAAATTTTATGTTGTATATTATTACTATTTGTTAATTATAAAAAAAAATACCTCTATTTTACAAATATGAGTGATGTGCTCAGTTGCATTAGATAAGTGATATACTAACAACATTCATATGAAAAGACTGTTTAATTTAAAGTACAAAGAAAACTAAGTTAGAATATTTAAAATCTTCTTTATGGAATAATATTTGAAGGAAAAGTTCAATTCCCCTTAAAAAATATTGTTTCTAATCTCACAGATGAGGTGCGCATGACTGTGTGAGGATTAGTACAGCACCAGACCGAAGGTTAAAAAGAATAACCTCTAAAGAGACAAGGAGGATAGAATAAAACATGGAGGGTGACCTCGTCCAAAAAGAATTTACTAAATGTTTATGACTGTATAAATATTGAAATATTATTACCTCACTCGACATATCTGATGAATCTGAAATCATTTCTTTTTGTGCTCTCTTCTTTGGCGCAGGAGGGTTTGCTGGTCTTCTTCCCCTACCACCTTTTCCTCGTCCACTTGTATTTTCCTCAACTTCGACCAAAGCAAATAGATTGCTGAACTGGCTTTTTTGTGACTCCGTGCAAGCAGATTGAGCTTGTTGAAGAGCTTTCTGCATCGCATCAAATTTATAGAGCTGTTTTGTACCAGTCCTTAACCTGTCAAGATGACCAAGTATCCTTTCAGCAGAAGGGGCAGCACTCGCTCTTGTGCCTGTTCGCTTTCTCTTGTTAGGCGAGGCAACGGCAGGACACCTGCTAGATAAGAGCGATGCTATCAATTCTGCTAAAGTATCCTCATGATCCCGACACCACGAAAGCAACACAGATATCACAAAGAGATCACAGTTTGGGCCAACATCTCGACTTAAAACTTGTTTTACCAAATCAGCAGTCGGCCTGAAAATAAAGATATATGGAATAAATTTTATGAAATTTTGTATTTTCTTACATACATCATTTAACTATTTACAACAAGCGTGTTATAAATTATCTAACATACCGTATAAATAAAACTAGAATCAGATATTTCCTAGAATATTATTGAATATTTTATAAATGCAATGCACAGAGAAAAGAAAATATATTATTATAGAAACAAGTGAAGGAATATGCGATTTTGGTTTAAACTTTTGCATTTGAGAGTTTTGAAGTAAGTGAAAACTAGTACTGACAATAACAGAAATCTATCAGTAACTATCAAATATAATCAATAAAAGAACAAGCTATTTGCTTAGAAAAATTACTAATCGACTTCGAAGCCAATTATAATGTAATTGTGAAGGTAAAATTTGTCATGGTTTGGTTGTGGTATCTTAACAAAACTACATCTTTTTTAATAGGAAAATGAGTTTTTAGTTTCAACTGTTCAAACAATGAAACTCATTTTCCTATAAAAAAAATTTAGTTTTATTTAAATAACAACCAAACCCAAACAAATTATATTTATTTGTAAAAAAAAAAAAAAAAAAAAAAAAAAAAAAAAAAAAAAAAAAAAAAAAAATGCTATATAGCACGTGGTTTCATTTGAAACAAACCCTTCCACTGAGAAGGTGGCTTTTTAAGATCGTTATCAGTTCATATTTCGAACAAAATAATACCAGAATGGATTCTGACCCTAGAAGACTGATGAAGCCTAAACTATATGTGTTATTCACTATTGCACTCAACAACAAAAGAAAGACGCAGCATTCAAAAGATTTTTAATGTTAATTGTGTAATAATAAAAATACTTTGTTCTATTTATATCGTCTAAACAAATACAAAGTATCAAATGTGAAAAAACGCATTTTTTCATTTTCAATCTATAGTGGTTGCTGTTGTGACAGATGGGTAGAAAACTCTCGACTCAGTGAAAAGGGAAAGTAACCACTGTCAAAGGGTCAAATCTGCCGACTATTTGACTGTCCAAATAGATTTTTCAGGAAAGTGATGATTTTCACATTTGATACTCTGCGTTTGTATCAACGATGTCAGTGTTGTGTAAATTTGAATTAAAATGTAATTCAAAAGATATTTGAATTATGAATTATAGTTTTTTATTGTAATTGAAAAGGCTGGAAATATCAATTACAGTAATTGAAACAAATCATTTAATTAGGGTTAACTGTATTTCAATTAAATCTAATTGAAGAATTTACCATCAGAGACCCGATGGCCGTGAGGGTTAAGGCGTGAGCACTTAACACTCCGTGCCAAAGGTCGTGGGTTCGATTCCCACTACGGGTGGTGGCTTTTCTTTCGAAAAAAGGAAAGGCATCAGCCCTATCCTGGCTAGAAAAGGGTGGTAACCTATAGATAACCCGTCCCAAAATTCGTAGTTAATAATAGATGGACGTTAAAATTTAAATAAATAAATAATTCAAGAATTTGAATTCAGTTATTTGAAATCAGTGTTCAGTAAATTTGAATTAAAATGTAATTAAAATCGAAGCACCAAAAAAAAAAAAAAAAAAAAAAAATTAATTACAGTAATTGAAAAAGCTCAAGTATTTGAATTGCATAATTAGTGCTTCAATTACATTACAGGATTGCAATGTAATTATAATTCATGTTTTCATTGAATTATTATTCTTGGTGTAATTCTAATTCATGAACTACAAATACTATGTAATCGTAATTCGTAATTCAATTACAATATGCCCTAAACTGGTATATATTGTGTAAATGCCAGCATTTTTCATTAGCAGTTCTGGATTGCCTAATTAGAGGAATGTCATAAGCTAGTTTTGCTTATTTGCTGTCATATAGGGAGGGAGAAAACACATGAAAAGTAAGTTACATCAATTGGCTTCAAAGAAATTTGCTTATTGCAAATATCCAAAAATATTAAGTAAATTAACTTTATACTTTTCGAATGCCACTTCCTCAATCATTTAAACATAAGTGTAAACTAACCTTTCTTGCTGCAACATCAATAGAATTGCAGTAAGTGCCTCTGCATGACTGGCAAAATCAAGTTTCCCAAGGACAGGCATGATGGTCTCTATTGACATACTATGTGCAGAGACAAGCTGCCATAAACAGATCTGCTCGAATGTCTCCCACATAAGCGACGCTTGAAGAATATGCTGAAGTGTATCCTCCCTTAATATTGTTAAGCTGCCTGCAACAAATGAGACAAACATTATTCATACAAATGAGCTCAAATTACTCTTAAGACACCTTAATGAGGTTGACTTAATGATTTGTTTACAGACAAGGAGTGTCCGTAAAAAAATAATCTTAATTCCTTCATTATTAATTGCAAATAATAATTCATTTGTCCTTAAGTGTCATTTGTTCTTTACTTTTACTGATCCTTTAATGTGTTTCAGTATCTTCTTCGACCAAACATACAGGGTCTGCTCCATTTCTGATGCCAAAGCCCAGGATTCACTAGTGTAAATAGCAACTGCCCTTATAGTTTTATACACTGTAAATATGAGGCTAAATCCATGAGTTCACATAATTTTGTGAGTGCAAACACACACGAGTATTTTACTGCTAGCCTTGCTTTTACCTCTGCCACAATAACTATGTCTTCAATTACGATTCCCAAATAATTAAGAGAGCCACAAGGAGAGGAAATTGTACACCATATGGTAAATTCCACCTTTCATAGCTTCTCTATGTTCTCATGTAACTTGATGTTTCTAGGTCTATTTCTAAACCAAGAGTCTGGCTTAAATTCGCAAATTACAATTTTTTTTTGTAACAATATAAACAAATCACTTTTTGCTTTATTAATTGATCATTGTTTTGATTACAGCTTATGAATTTCAGATGAATTAGCACCGGGCTATCTTTAGGCTGCCTCTCTTTAATAATGTGTAACTGCATGAGGTTTTCCCTAATGGCCACCCCTCCACTGCCCAAGTACTGCCTGCGTCCTTGACATTTGTCATTTGCTATTGCCGATAGTGTTAATTGATAATATATGTGTTCATGGCATAAGAAGAACATTTTGAGAGTATTTTTTTCTCATATTTTACATTCTTCTAATATCAAACCCACCCCCAAATGCTCCTTTATGTTGATGGAAAGGGAAATTTTAATCTAATAAGGAAAAAATTGAATGGATTCTGCTTGCACTAGCAAGAAGTATTTAACTAAAGAAATGTATGAAACATTAATAATCCAGTTGGCTGCATGTCATCTGACTTCACCACTTCGCTAAAGATATATTTTTTTAAAGCTGTTTTTTTTCTCCAATGTCGGTTCCAAATGAGCTCTTGTCAAGTTAATTTAATGCCATTTTGATAATTAATGTTCACCGTAATATTTATATTTCACGTCCATTATAATTAACTAAGAATTTTAGGATGGGTTATCTACAGGTTAACACCCTTTTCTTTTTTCCAAAGAAAAGCCACCACCCCATAGTGGGAATCGAACCCACGACCCTTGACACAGAGTGTTATGTGCTCACGCCTTAACACTCACGGCCACCTTCACATAATAAAATAGAAAGAAATCAGTTTTATACAGAAGAAATAATTTTTTGCTAAAGACCTCAGCAGTAGATGCACCAAAAAAAAAAAAAAAAAAATTATGAAAAGCAACAAGAAATATTTAGTATTATTCCTTCAATAAATATATGTTTTAAATGAATTGGTTAGAGCAACGTTCTTGTTTTATTACTTTTCCGAATACCTACACAGTAAAAACAAAATTGATATTGTGAATGAGCATTTATAAATAGTAGGAATTGCTGGACGGTAAAAAATGAAGCCCACTATGGTAAATAAGAGGCCAAAATTTTCACTGTTCTTTTTATTTGCATTTTTTTTTAAATTTATTTATGGCAAATGTTTTCAAGGACTTAGCCCAAGCAATGGAGCTGCAAAGCATGAGCTTGAAAATAGGCGTAAGTCCCAGAAAAGTTGGCCAATAAAAAGAACAGTGGAAATTTGTGGCCTTTTATTTACCATATTGAGCATTTATAAAATGTTGTTACATTTAATTCTACTGATATCTGAACTAGCTCAACAAAAAATGTCAATTTACCTTGCACAACCCTGCAAACCAATTCTTGCAATTGCCTTGCATCAACACTTGAAACAACCAGATGGAGTAAATTAGCATGCCCAATAGCTATGTTGGGAAATTCATTATAAATTGCTGGAGCCAACCAGCATAACAATTGCACATCATCTTCTTGGCACAACTGAAGAAGAAAAGAACAAAATTAAAATAATAAAGAAATAATGGAGTCTGACAAAAAAAAAAAAAAAACCCTATTTCCTAAAAAAGATTATAAATCACTTAAAAATTTATAAATTCAGAGTTTAAAAGATCGAGGAAGTCAGTGCCTATGAATGATAACTTTAGAAGACCAGTCTTAAAACCTTAAAACTACAGGATAGCTCCTGTGAATGAATTATTTAAAGGTCCAATAATAAGAATGTCAATCCAATGATTAATAACCAATATAGCCTGATATATATATATATATATATATATATATATATATATATATATATATATATATATATATATTTAAATTTTTCATGGCCGCTTCATGGGACGGGTTATCTATAGGGTACTACTCTATTCTAGCCAGGATAAGGCTGAAGTGTTTTCTTTTTTTTTCGAAGAAAAGCCACCAAACCTAGGGGGAATCGAACCCACTACCTTTGGCAAGGAGTGATCACGTGTCAGCATTCACATCCACCAGACCTCCCCCTCAGCTAGATATAGGAAATGGCTTTATCACGCCGTAGTCTTGGCCTGTTCTTCATCATTTACTGCATGAATTGAATTGATTGAAATTGGACTATTAACAAAATCTAATAACAAATAATAGCAGTTATTATTTATATTGATGTTTTTGTCTTTTTTTTTAAATTTCAGGTGACAATTTACAAAATTTAAATTCAGTCTCCTTAAATGTGAATGAAGACAAACAGTTAAACAACAATCACTACTTTTTCTAAATACATTTATTTAACATCTGTACAATAATAAAGTACATTGGTTAATTGTGATGCATTTATGCATGAGCTATTTATGATCTCACATACTGAAATTAAGAAATAAGTAATAATAATGTATAAATAAATGAATTAAAAATAAAATAAAAGAAAAACATATTTAGATGAAAATCAAATAATAAAAAATTAATATAACTAAGAAAGCGAAAAAGTAAATTACTAATGATAATAAAACAAAATCAAACAAGGACTTTGGAAGAAACCAATCAATATTGACGCTTCCAGGTTGAGAGCTTTTATTTGTCCTTTAATTACATAGTTGATCACGAGGCCAAGATCTCTTCAGTCTACTAGGAGGGTTTTTGGGGTGGGAATGAGATGGGAGGGATTTAGCTCTGGGATTGGGATGGGTAGATAGTTTACGAGTGAAAGGTATTGGGATTTTGCCAGTTCTTGAACGAAAAGGGTGTTCAGGAATACTACTTAAAGTTTTTTTACAAGTGCAGAAGTGAATGACATGAATCCTTACTGGCTGTGCACCAAGTATACCCTATTGTTTTTTATTTTTTCAAATCATGACTTCTCTTGGTTGAAATACACCCCTCGTCTAGAAGAAATGTTTATCAAGGGAAGCAACCAATAGACCACCGAATGGTAATGAATCGGAAAAAGATGTGTACAAAAAAAAAAAAAATAAATATATATATTAACCTCCACATATGCAAAAAAGATATATTTATGATCAAATATGAATTTGAGTTTATTAAGCCTTTTAAACAAAATTAATGTAATTAACTTCCTCAATATCCCTTAATTTAACAGTTCCTTCATTAATGTTTTATACTAAATTAAATAATTGAATTTTAAATTAAATAATTCACTGTAAATAAAATTACCTTCAGATCATCCATAATGCATTCTTCTAATTTCTTATCTAAGTTATCACAGAATTCTCGGTAAGCTTGCATTTTGTCATTTCTGAAACAAAAATAAATTTTAGTTGGTCTTAATCAAGAAGTAATTCAGGTGAAAATTCAACCAACAGTACCATCCAAATTTCAAATGTTATTAAATAATCTGCAAAGATAATTTTAAATAAGCTATTCTTTTTTATGTATGGATAGGAATTGGCAATGCTGATTAGGAATACTCTATTAAATTTGTAACAAATTCACTATGAAGGCACTCAGAATATAAATGCAGTTCAATCTGCAGTGCAATATATTCATGAGTATGTAAATGGAGCTAACAGTAGTTCATAATTCATGCTTTGAAAATCAGTAATATTCTTTGTTGGAGATTGCAACAACAATAATAATGTAATATTCTCTTAAACTTGCCAGGGGAAGAACTATAACTTTACAAAAAGTGATCACAGAATCCATCATGAAATTAATGATTTTTTTTTTCTTCTAGGGAAGTAGAGGATTATTAAGTAGATTTTTAATGTAATTATTATATACAACTTTTTTCCTACTCTGCATCATAGGTAATAGTATTAAGAATATGTTTTGTAAAGTTTAACAAAATCGGTAGGGTAGATCTAGATATCTTATACACCAATTAGAAAAAAATAGTTTACAACAAAATAGTTAAATAGTTAATTAGTTAGGAGTATAAAGAATTTAAGTAGCCAACAAACATTTTTTTAAAAATATCTAGGGAGGTAATCCCTTAAATAAATATATTCTTTCCCCAATTAATTATAGAGAGAGTATATTTCCAAGAAGTGTGGACATGTTTTCTGGCTGCCATAAAGTTTGAGGATTAATTTTAAACAAAATAATAAATATCTTTTTTAAGTACAGTAGAATTCAGATATCAATATGTAGAATTGCTTTATCTTGAAATAACATAGTGTGAAATTATCAGGTTTTTGAGTTTTTAAACATAAATTACTTTTTTTGATTTGTATATACATTTTTGCTTAGAAATTTTAAATTTTATACCAACTCACATCAACAATAGGAGCCTCTACTTAGCCTATCATGACTATAATAAATGACTCAACCACAGTCAAAATCAAAAGTTCAATACATAACTTACCTCTTTTATCATAAAAATAAACTACTTAACCCTTTCCATGCTATGCACGAATATATTCGTTCTCTAAAAAAATGATCTGAGTGCGAAGCCGGGACATTCCTCAGAGTGCGACGCACGTATATATTCGTTTTCATATTCTTTGTATAATCTCTGCTTCCAGAAAGCCCAGAGATCTCTTGTATCACGTTGTGCAACTAGTCTAGTTACTTAGCAATCCGTTAGATAGCAGAAGAATGTCTTTATGTTCTTTCGTGTGTTTTCCCCGGTTTTATTGTGAGTGGAAGCTAACTTTAGCTCGAACGGAGAGTCCTAGACCACCTGAAAGGTCCATTATCACCAATTCAGACTGTACCAAGGCGGCTACCTGCAGGGGTTGCGTTGTTATTTCTATTGTTTGCAGACACTACTAAAATTTGCCAAACCTTTTCCCACCTTTAGGCTAAATTAGGGGTGGGGAAATATGACCCTAACAAATATTTCTCAGTACTAGTTTTGGTTTATTATTTATTTTTATATTTATAAGTTTATTATTAATATTTTTGATATATACCTACTATTTATTTCTAATTCATTACTTTATTATTATATTACTATTTACTGATATACTACTTATTTTTTTTATTTATTTTTTTTTTTACGGCGCATCTACATCTAGGCCATTAGCGACTATACTACATATTATAAATGAATTTGTTTTAAAATAAATACAAAACACAAATTTTAAAAAAGTGTTGTTGTTTTTTTTCTCCAGCAAGTAATTATTGGACATAACCAGTTTTATGAGTTGCATATAAAAATAAAATGATTAGTTTTTAGTAAAACAAAAGACCCAGTTATTTACTAAATAATTACTTATTGTACATAACTGTACAGATTGTAAATTATCAATAAAGATCAATCAATATTTAAACAAAAAAATACTAAATAAATTGAAGTATTATAACAAGGAAATAAATCATAAAATGGTTAAAATGAAGAGAAGAGAAAGTGTTTTCATGAATATTTTGATAAAAGGGTGCATTCATACTAACAGGGCTAATGGTGCTAAATTTAAAACTAAAATACTTCGGTAACTATTGAAATATTATTTTAGAAACTGTTTATTTATTAATTTTCTTCGCAACTTGCAGGATAAGAATAATAAGAAACTTGTTATAATAATTGAAAAGGTCACACTAAAGTACACACAATCAGTGAAATTAGCATCTTAAATTACAACAAAACAAGCAATTTTGTATGTCCCCTGTTATATATCTACGTAATAAGAGCGACCAAAGGCGGGAGCTCTGTCTGAGTATAGTCTTGTTCCAAACCAAAATCGCACGCGGAGGGTGGGAAATAGGCTAGCACTGGGGGTAGGATCGGCTCTCAGAGCTCCTAGCACCCGGCGGTCGGTCCCTCTCAGATTGGCTAGCATTCTAAGGGGTAACATACATATATAGTACTCACACAAAACTGCAAAGAAATCCACTAATTATATTAGAATCTTTAATATCCAGGCTTCTAGACTGTAGTATTAATGCAAAAAGACTTGAAAGTTCATATTTTACATAAAAACATTTGAGGCAATATTCGAGGAGTAAGCAGAATGCTTCAAAAGCTTTTAATTAAATTCACTAATTTTTTGCAGCCGAAAAAATCATTAATATTTTGTTTGGGCTGAATGCGGTTAGCACAGGCGTTTTTTAATCAATTCTAAGTTTAAACAACAAAGTGAAACGTCTGTATAATTGGTTTGATTTCATTTTTACAGTTAAAAATGTATCACACCATACATAACAAACAAACTTTCAATGCAGCTTTCTCCAACTTTAATTTCTTTAAACTATTTCTGGGCAGTTCATTGACTGAAAGTATGTTCACTATGTACACTATTAATTTTTATTGCTGCTGATCTGCCAAATATGCCACACGAAAATAAAAATAAAACAGCACATTTGTATTGGTTATTGATATTTATTTTCTATGGGTTCTAATATGCATTGGATGATTGCAAAAATTGGTGACAGACTGACTAATACATTAGTTGAGTGAGGACAAGTTTCTATAAGTTCGAAATATTATTGGTCCAGATGTGAGTCACAGTGAATCCATACTATTAATGCGCACAAAGTTGTAGACTGACATAATAGAATACATCCTATCAACATGAACCTTTTTTTACATAAGATTAAAATAATTCATTACCTAGATGATTTGGAATTGTCCATCTCTTGTGCCGATGAGCTAGCATGGATATAATAAAGGAGGAGGTAGCCTATCCTTGGCTGATGAGTATGCATCTCAGCAAGGAGGGCAAACAGGGGGCCCTGTCGATCATCATAAGCAGACACGTCAACGATGTTCCTTAATAATACAAAAAGAGGTTTCCCTATACTGTCTTCCAGGGTTCTAAAAAAAAAAAAAAGAAAATGATCTTTCAAAATTTAGATATGGAAGTCTACATTATAAAGTATTTCCTACACAATATTATAGACAACGAATTTAGATAAATGTTCCTTTTTCGAGAAATTTTGAGTGTTTTATCGCAAACAATTTTCTTCATATTGATTAATAATTAGGAAGTAGTTATATTTAATTAAAAAAAAAATACTTAAAACAACATTTGTCAGAGTTTTGTTAATTCACCTTATAAATTGTTTTATTTCTTTAATCTTGCCATTTTTTTTTTTTTATTGATTATTTTATAATCAATGGTATCAGTGTTGTAAAATACCTGGGTATTCATTCTTAAGGGTAAATACCCAATTTCATAAATACCCGGGTACTTAAGGTATTTAACTAAACCGCGACTTAGTAATCGAATAATGTAAAATGTCATGGATCTTGCCAGTTTAGAGCTATTGCAACACTGAGAAACTATTAAAACAATAATAAATTATAAAATAGGATCACCGAGAGGTTAATAAATAATAAATTATTACCTGAAAATTTGCCATGGACCTTCTGACTACCAATAAAACAAGTTGTTTGCCCAAATTTGATATTACTGTATTGCATTCACAAAAATGTAGCCTCAGCTAAAACTTTGGACTTGGATTATCTCAATTTCTCAAAACACAAATTAAGTTACCTACTCATTGATCAAAACACATGTACCTTTCAAGCCTCTCCACCGTAACATGGGACTTATTTTATTATTTTCTTTGTCATTGTCTTCAAGACCTTACCAAACAAAGGATCCTTGCCATAATCTTTCTTGGTCCCTATAGTCAGCTATGTCTTTCCGAATATCAACTGATTTCAATCCCATGCTTCTGTCTAACTCACACACAAAACAAATGAAAGAGTTCAGCAAGATGTGCGTTTCCAACACCAAACTGAAAGCGTTTCTCCTGTTTAGTTAGCACAAGTTTTTTCCCCGTTTTTTGAAGAGAAGATTCTGGGTTTCTTGTTGAAGAGTTTTCAATAATTCTTAAATCTCTTATGAAGTTGAACAATTGGACAAGTTGTAAGTTCAACAATTGGATCAAGGATATTAACTATTTTCCCAACTCGGACACAAAAAACTCTGTCATCAAGAAGCTACCTTTTCATTTCTGGTGAGATTTCTGCTTACTGTAATGTTACTACTGTATGAGCATAATTTCAAATAATATTAACAAGGATCACAAACCACTTAAAATGGTTTTGAACTATTATAATAAACGTTAAAAATGTTTTTGACCCTTTTTTTAAATTTAAATAAGTCATTAAAACCGTTTTAAAATTAATTAACCTTCCTCACTGTAAAAGTAATCATGAAAATTCATAGATATACATTAAGTTGTAAATACCCATAAACACCAGGACTTTTAACTTTCTTTAAAATATTACTGGGTAAGTATTACTGTTTATTAAGTTTTTATGGTCAATTGGTTAAGTTTCAGTCCTTGTTTGCACCAAAAAATATTCAAAGAAGTTCTATCAAGCTAAAAAACTGAAAATACCCACTTTTTGGGTATTTACCTTCCCTGTGGGTAAATACCCAATTTATATTTACCTACCCACTGGGTATTTACCCACCCCACATCACTGAATGGTATACAAATTTTAATATATAATGAATTTGCCTATATTCTATTTGCTGTGTCCCATACAAGTGTCTTAAAACATAAAGTAAAATAAAAATGGAGAATGTTTGTTTTAGAATTTTAAGAAGAAAATTTCATTCCATCACTTATGCTTCCACTTGATTAAGCTATTTTAAAACAACATTTGTCAGAGTTTTGTTTACCTTATAAATTGTTTTATTTTTGCCATTTTATGTGATAATCAATGGTATACAAATTTTAATATATAATGAATTTGCTGAGCCTTATCCCATACAAGTTATAGCTGTGCCTTAAAAAAAAAAAGGGAAAAAAAAAGGAGAATGTTTGTTATAGAATTTTAAGAACAAAATTTCATTCCATCACTTATGCTTCCACTTGATTAAACTATTTTTAGGTGTCTAAATCTTTGTTGAACATATTTTCCGGTAATTTTAGACCCCTTTTTAGTGACAGCTTTTTTTAACAAAACAAAAAAGCCACCACTCTCAATCCACCATAGGCGTTTGCCACTGGACCACAAGGATATCCAGTAAGGCTTGTTAGATGCTCTTTAATCTCAACAAATGCAGAGTTTAAACATGGTTACTATAAGATAAATTTTAAGTTTTTTTTTTTTTTTTTAAAAAGTATAAAACCTAAAATTATATAGTCATTTATCAAATTTCACTTTTTATGTAATGTATGGTACATGCCATTAAAAAGTCCCTGGACAATATTTTTGGAAAATTTAATTCCTTTATCAAGACAGATGAATTGAACTAACAATAGGATTTGCTACTTATAACAAGTAAATAACCAAGTAATTATTTTAAGCATACTAACGATCAGTAAGACAATGAACAAGTAAAAATAAGGACAAAATCAGATGTAATTTAGAAAATAAATGACTTTATTAATAACTTTGGAGTGCATATCAGGACCTTGGAACAGAAAGAATAAATCTGAAAACTTTTTTTTAAATTTGATTTTCTAAGCCAGAACGATGTAGGATACACAACACATCACCATGTTTCTCTCCCAGTTTTAAGTTAAAGTGAGTAGCACCATTATGTATGATAAATTCTATGTCTGATTTCTAGGGTGAATTCCCGGTCTGAAACTCCCCTACTAGCATTTTGTTACCCATAATAAATCACTCATATAAATTATAATTAAATATCAATTGTATACTTTTTATTCATATTTTTGAATCAGCATTCCATAGAGTAAACATCCGTCTTTGCTATCTTGAAGCACTTTCAGAACTTTGACGTTGATTTCCTAAGATCCGGATTTTGTGATTCGCCCTTTCTCTTCCAAGGTCCTGATATATCTTGTCAGAGTAGATGACTGCCTGTCTTTATTTTTATTTTTTTATTATACTTATCTTGGCTAAACTCTAAAATTATTTCAAATCTGATTTTTAAAATAATAGAAAATCAGTTATAGAACATCATATGTTTTAAGTACATAGAAGCAACGAAATAATACTAACTCAGGAGAAACAGTTTCAGGGAAAACTTTCCCCTCTATCTGGTCTTGTAGCACTTGGCATAGACAAGAGGCTAAAACTGATAGTTGGTCCCCATCAAGGTCTTCCTCTTGAAGAACAAGCTGAACTAATTTTTCCATTGCTTCACATCTGAAATAAAAATAAATAAACATTTGTAGTCTCAAATTGATGAAAATTACAACAGTTGAGAATTGGAAAATGATATACTTTAAAATGTAATTAAACAAAAACTCCTCAAACATCCTTTGAAATATGAGTAAAAACTGTTGATCCTCAAATGTATAAGCATTTCTCACCATGCAAATAGAAATTCAAGCTCACAATGTAAAATATGACATAAAATGGACTTAATATGAGTTTGCAGCTCATCTACAGAGTTTCGAATGGAATTGCCTTTACTATGAGGGTTTCTGTCTGACAATGACCACTTAACCCTTTCTCTAAAATTGACTTCCCTAGCAGTCAAGAGCGGTTCGGATCTGTGTACCGTTGACTTGTGTTCAAGTCAGAGGGAGACGGGACCCATGTACCGTTGACTTGTCCAGCAGTCGAGAGCTCCGCATATCTCATGCATTCTTTCTCTTGTCAATCAATTTTAGGGCTATCTAGTGTTACCCAAGCATACTTCTAGTATTCCTGCCTGTTACTAGAGAGTGTTTGAATGAAGTTTTTGGTCGCAAGAGCTATTCAGGCTAGTAACAACTCGTTGCCCTCTCAGCCCGTTCACCCCCACCAAATTACTGTTGGTTTTTATACGTCTGTACATTCCCAACAGCTTGTTTTATCAACATTAGTTCTCTTTTACCTCCTAAGTGTTAATATCTTAGAGTAAATTTATAAAACCGTTTTTTTAGTGTCCTCCGTTTTCAGTTTTACTAAGAGATTCAATTTTAATTAAACATTTAATTGATATGTTCACTATATTACATATTTTAATTAATTTAACAGTCAACATTAATAATAACCCTTTTCTTTTTGTAAATAACTTGTATATACAAAAAAAAAATTTCACCAACTGTGTTCTGTCCAAAGTCAAAAAGGAGGATGGGAAACTTATTGGCCTCAGTTATTAAGTATTTACATCATTTATTTATTATTAAAAAAATATAAGTCAAATAGTAAACAGAAAAATCGTTTTTTTTTTGTTACACGCACATAATATAACTTTTTTATAACTTATTTTTAAACAACATTATTGAGCTTAAAAATGATTCTAAGTCGAAATTAATTCAACAAAAATAAAAAATAATATTGTACAAAAAACAAAAATCAACATTATAAAAGATGAGTTTTAATGGAGCATGGAGACTTCTAAAAGTCGGGGCTGCTCCATGAGAAAATAATTACTCAACTATAGAAACGTAATAGTTCATTGTAAATTCTCTAACAATTTTCCACATTGTCTACATGTCTTAACTTATCAGTAGGGGTAAGTAACTATTAAAATGAATTTGCATTGGGTTCAAGATTCTGGCTTTTTTTTTTTTTTATTAAATTAATTTTTACAAAGTAACTGTCCGGCCTTTATTTGTGAGAGGATTTCATATTCCTGCCCTATTTATAGAAAATGAGAGGAATGAAACAAAATTCACATTACAAATTTGTCATTGTTTTTTAATAATTATTAAAATAATGCTCACCAGATATATATTTTTAATATAGGATATAGTGACAAGTGTGGTTCCAAATCATGTAGGCAATAGTACTTATGGCTATTTTCTATTTGCCCTTTGCCGTGAAATTGTTTCTAAATGTTACACTATTCTTGAGGATAAGTGATAAGTAAAGTATTAGGGTGGGAGAGGGAAGAGAAATGCGAAAATAATAAAAATAAGCTAATACAAACCTTGCTTCATTATCAGTCTCTAAGTTTATGAGGTCAACGGCAGCTTTGAAATCTCCATCAAGGTTTTTAGTTATTTCTACTGGCTCCTCTTTCAATTTTACTTTGCTTCCTCCACCTGTTTTCTTCACTTTGGATTTAGCTGGAAGCATAAATACATTATTTATTTAAATTTAAATTGTAGCGGCGATTATTATTAACTAAGAATTTTAGAAATTATACATTGTGTAACTATATTAATATCTTTAAAAAAAAACAAAAAAAACAAATAAAACTGAAATGTCCTACAATCGGCATTGTTATGATTAATTGTAGGAGGTTGAAGCTGATGTGTCCTGCTGCCTATTTGCAGGGTCGCACTCAAGATTTGTCTCTCCAGCCATATGTTTATATTTTTCAGTCTCAATTTGGATCTTCTTTGGTGTGGTCACTATAAATAGCCTTAGATATGAGTGACGATGCACATAGTTTTTGGTCTGACGATGAGATAAGGCAAATGGTACAAGAGAGCACAGACAACGATTTTGGGGGTATTTCTTTAGATTAATTTCCATGATAGAAAAAATCAATTTAGTTTAGTTAATTATAAAATTAAAAATGTAAAGGACATTTGACATTATAAATTAATAATTCCAAATATATAACAAGAGGATGCTGAGAGAGACGAAAGAGTCAAACGGTAGTAAGGTCGAGATGCGAAGAGATTAGCGAGCATACGGGGAAAGCCAGACGGATAAGCATCCAGCAGTAACAAGCTCTGCGTGCCATTGTAGTTTCTTTATATTATCATAAATATGCATATGTTAGGTGAATCGCCTTCATTGAGATAACAAATAAACAAAATATGAATATTGGCATTGAAATTAAGGGAAAATATATAAAAAATTCACATGTGAATTACTAGAAATAAAATACATTTCTCAGGTCCATTTATGTCACAGCCCAGATATTGAGAGAACAAAATTTCTGGTCAAAGCCGTAAGAACTGTTTAATGTTAAAAGTCATTGAGCCATACGTACAACATTTCTGGCACATAGCGGACTATGTGTAAATAAACCAAAACTTAATCTAACCTTTTGTTTGTTGTGGGGGTGGAGGGTCAGATTCTTCATCACTGAAGACTGCTTCCTGTTGACCTCCATTGTGATTTTCAAGCTCTGGAGGACCACTGTCCACATCATCATCCCTCATTCCTTCATCAATTCGGCTCCCTGAAACATATGAAAGAGCTACAATTTAATAACTTCATATTAAAGGTGATAGTAAAAATGAAAGGCCTCCACCAAAGAAAAAATCCTATGTTCTTTACTAGATTTTAACTTTTTTTTTTTTTTTTTTTTTTTTTTTTATAGCGTATCGACAAATCTTGGGCGTTAGTGCCAACGTCCAGGGGACAGCCAGGAATTTTCTCAGCGAGCCCTGAGATGAGAAAATTCCTGCCGCCGGTGGGGATCGAACCCACCATCTCCCGCTTATGAATCTAGGGCGCTAGCCACTAGACCACAGGAGACCCCCTTTAACTTCTTCTTTCAAAATAATCTTATTATTTTGGTCTAGTTTAAAATTGCTGCCAGCAGACTATTGTTCGTGAAGAGGGTTTCCGTTGAAAGATACAGTGCTACCATTTTGTTTTCAAAGAATTAAAACTTTTTTTATTTTAAAATACCATATAAAACTTATGAAATAAATAATTGGAAGAACTGAGAAAAGAGTTTATTTTTTTTATTTATGTATTTATTTTTACAGCGCATCTACATCTAGGTCATTAGTGCCGACATCCAGGGTGCAGTGAGGAATTTTCCCAGCGAGCCCTGAGATGAGAAAATTCCTGCTGGAGGTGGGAATCGAACCCACCATCTCCCGCCATCCGAATCCAAGGCGCTAGCCACTAGACCACGGGAGACCCCCGAGTTTATTTGTTGTTCATAAATTGGAGAAACGTTTTTTGATTATGAACAAACAAGGTAGTATTACCCCTTAATAGTACATAACGCTTATAGAGTCATCAGTGTGTCTAAAGCTTACTATGGAGGCGACTCTCATGCCGTGTCTTTAGGAGCTCGCGGTAAACAAGGTGGTTCAATTTCTTTGGTGGCGACCTCACATTGTTGCTAATGCGTTCAGTAACATATAATTGGATGATATTCAGGAAATAAACAAGTTTAATTTTTTGGAAAAATGAAGAATTGGTGTCCTTTGTGTATTTAGTACTTCAGAAATGTTTATATAAATAAAACTGCAATGAAAATAGATTGGACCTTTTATATAGTTTAAGTACGCGATATTTATATTTAAGAACAATAATTTACTCCATCTCAATTAGGCTACAAGTGTAACGATATTTTTTTCTGGACCTTGGTTCTGTGGCTTGGTAACTTTCTGAGTATTGAGGTGCAAATATTAATTTTGCAACACATAATTAATCTAATACGAGGTTGTAAAAAATATAATATGCTCTTATGAATATTTTTATATTACTATTTTAATAGGAAAAAGTCCGTCACACAGGAGCTGCATAACTAAGCACTTTCCTCAGAATTTGGGTAGTGTAGACTGCTTTCCAGAACAATTTGCTTAAAATATCCTACATAAATAAAATAAAAACATGAATAGTTCTCTTTTAAATTTTGTAATGAGTAACTGATCAATTATTAATTTGCTTCCAGAGTTATGTTTACACATGGTACCTATTACACTACGTAATAAATACAAAAAACCTCATATTATCGTATTTTGATCTAACGCATCAGATCTAGTGGTAGAAAGCGCTCCTTGCGGCGACTTTGAGAACCTACGTCTGGCGGGCTTTTCTATTGAAATATATTACAAATTATATCGGAGGATATATATATATATATATATATATATATATATATATATATATATATAAATTTTAACGGGGGTCATTTTCAGTGTCTACTAGGTAGGATCGATAAAGCTTTGAAGAAATTTTTCAAAAATTCCGTCATGAGTCCAACCTCAATAGCTACTTTCCTTCGGAGGAAAGTGCTAAAAATAAACAAAAGATTCTTGAAAAGTAATTGTATACCCTAGCTTGGCCCCTTTACATCACGTTCTAAAAGCCAACCAATCCTCTTTGTGTGGATGGAGATAGTTAGCCGCTGTAGAGATACGAAGACAGGTATAGTTTGGATTCGGCAAGGAGAAAAACGTCAGACTTTCAAAAAGAAATCTGTATTTTGGACGTTTCGACTGCAACAATGGCAGCCTTCTTCAGCTAAAAAATATATACAACTTATAAGTAAAGAGAATGTACAAGCAGTAAGTAAAAGACAGGCAGAAATGAGCGGAGTATATATATCAATACAATAAATTTTAACCAATCTTATTTTTAAAAAACAATGAAAATACGGTAGTTGGAAAGAAAACAGCATGTAGAACTTGTTAGTAAAAACAGTACAAAAAAATTTAACAGTAAAAACAACGCACATTTTTTATGTAGTGAAAAACAAAATCTATTTTATAAGTGAAAACAATTTATAACAATTAATATATAGATACATACCACTAGAGAATGCCTAGGGGGGGGGGGGGAGGGAGGAAGACCTCGAGGACAGACTTAGGTAACCATGGTTAGAAGTATGAACGGCAGCAAATATATCGGTGGTCTTTATAGTTATGAAAAAGGGGTGGGGGGAGGCGGTAAATCGGTGCAATTGCTGGGTTGTAAACCCGGGTTTTAAGGGAGGTTGTAAGAGGTGTTAAGAGCTTTGGGACACACAAGTAGAGAAATTGTCTGGAGCCTGGGAACAAAGATAAAAAAGGCTACGCCACCCACTACGTATGACTACGCCACCCACGTTGTTTACCAAATACCCTGCCAAACCCCCTCCTGTAATGCTGTATACATAGGTGAAACCAAAAATTATATTCACTCCCGCATAACACAACACAAACGGACAATAAAAAACAAAGAAATCCACAAATCCGCCCTCGCAAAACACGCCATAACAAAAAAAACACACTTTCAACTTTGACGACACTAAAATACTTTCCACTGAACGAAACACCAAAAAGCGACAGATTTCCGAATGCGTCCACATTAACTTAAACCCCAATAACATTAATTACAAAACCGACAAACAAAACATAACTATAAAGACCACCGATATATTTGCTGCCGTTCATACTTCTAATCATGGTTACCTAAGTCTGTCCTCGAGGTCTTCCTCCCTCCCCCCCCCCCCTAGGCATTCTCTAGTGGTATGTATCTATATATTAATTGTTATAAATTGTTTTCACTTATAAAATAGATTTTGTTTTTCACTACATAAAAAATGTGCGTTGTTTTTACTGTTAAATTTTTTTGTACTGTTTTTACTAACAAGTTCTACATGCTGTTTTCTTTCCAACTACCGTATTTTCATTGTTTTTTAAAAATAAGATTGGTTAAAATTTATTGTATTGATATATATACTCCGCTCATTTCTGCCTGTCTTTTACTTACTGCTTGTACATTCTCTTTACTTATAAGTTGTATATATTTTTTAGCTGAAGAAGGCTGCCATTGTTGCAGTCGAAACGTCCAAAATACAGATTTCTTTTTGAAAGTCTGACGTTTTTCTCCTAGCCGAATCCCAACTATACCTGTCTTCCAATCCTCTTTGTGTTATTCCAATTTTCTTATTTCGTCAAGACATTGTTGTAAATATAAATTATTTATTTATTTGTTCATATATATTAACTTATACAAGGGCGCCTAGAACCCAGATCATATCTTGAATGGTATACTAATTAAATATATGTTCAGCATTACATTATAAAGGCCTATTCACGCTAGACCGTGCCGCGTCCGGGACGTGCCCCGGACGGGGCACGGACGGGACACGGTGAAACAATCACACCACTGTTTTTAATGGACTAGTTCACGCTAGACCGTGCCGGGTCCGGGCCGGGGCCGTGCCGAGCCCGTGTCCCGTCCGGGCCCCGGTGAGAAAGGCACGTCGACATTCTTTCCCGTCCGGGCCCGGCCCGGGCCGGCTCCCTCTTTTGTTTTTTTATTGATTTGTTTAACTAGCTGAATCCGCGAACTTCGTACCGCCTAAATAGCTACGAATCTTCGGAAATAACTACGTGTTTATTCGGGGAGTGTCACAGGATGGTTTAAAATCGTCTATCAGATGTCTGTCTGTCTGTTTTTTCCTTATACAAATACACACAGTTTGGCCAATTTTGACTACACTTTGCACAAAGGTAGGTTTTTTACCGGAAAGTGGCTTAGACTAGGTCAAAATCTTCAATCATCTGTCTGTATGTCTGTTTGTTCATTATAGGAATGTACACCGTTTGACCAATTGTCACTAAACTAGAGACACAGATGGGTCTTTATACTTGAAGAATGTTAGGCTTGTTCAAAATCGTCTATCGCCTGTTTGCCTAACTGTTTATTCCTTAAACAAATCCACATGATTTGACAGTTTATGATCAAACTTGGCACACGGGACAGGTAGGTCTTGGCCCGGGAAATGGCATAGACTATGTCAACATCGTCTATCAGCTGTCTCTCTGCATTTTTGTGTCTTACAAAAAATTCACACCATTTGATCGATTTCCACCAACATTGGCACACAGGTAAGTATATTTCCGGGAAGTATCACAGGCTAGGTCCAAATAGCCCATCAGCTGCCTTTCTGCATTTTGTTCAAAAATTGACAATATTTGACCGTTTTTGATCAAACTTGGCACACAGGTAGGTCATAGTCGGGGAAGTGGCCTAAACTAGGTCAACATCGTCTATCAGCTGTCTCTCTGCATTTTTGTGTCTTACAAAAAATTCACACCATTTGATCGATTTCCACCAACATTGCACACAGGTAAGTATATTTCCGGGAAGTATCACAGGCTAGGTCCAAATAGCCCATCAGCTGCCTTTCTGCATTTTGTTCAAAAATTGACAATATTTGACCGTTTTTGATCAAACTTGGCACACAGGTAGGTCATAGTCGGGGAAGTGGCCTAGACTAGGTCAACATCGTCTATCAGCTGTCTCTCTGTATTTTTATTCCTTACACAAATTCATACCACTTCAACAATTATGACCAAAATTGATAGACAGGTAGATATACTCTTCCAGGAAATGGCATGGACTAGGTCAACATCGTCTATCAGCTGTCTCTCTGCATTTTGTTCTATACACAAATTGAGAACATTTGATCTATTTGGACCAAAATTGGCGCACAGGTAGGTCTTGTTCAGGGAAATGGCATAGACTAGGTAAACATTGCCTATCAGCTGTCTGTCTGCATTTCGTTCTACACAAAAAATGACCGTTTTTGATCAAACTTGGCACACAGGTAGGTCATGGTCCGGGGAATGCACTGGCTAGGTCAAAAAGGTAATAATGCAATTTAAATTAATTTATATTTGCGTTAACGAGGGGAAAAAAAGAACCCACTTTTCTATATTCCCATAAAAAATCAAATACAAGTCAATTTCAAATTTAATACCATACCACAAAGTTTTAGTGTTAGTGAAGAGGTTCAGGGAGAGCAAAACAATTGAGTGACATTAGTGTACTCAATTGTAAATATGTCAATATTTGAAGGGCTCATTGCCTAAGGTGACTAACCCGAAATTAGAAAATACTTAAAAAATCGAATTTAAAGTAAATAGAATCTAAAATACATTGTGTTTGTGACAAAAATGATTTCAATTGGAGCAATTTAAGTCAATTAAGTCATCAACACTAATGTTTTCCAGATTTTTTTAGTTATTACTAGTTTTTGGCACTCAGCCCTTCATTTATACGATGGTAACATTAGCCAGAAAGAAATTGTCTATAATTAAATATAAATTGTCTGTGGTAAAATGTCACTTGAAATGTAAACATCTCTTTGCTGTGCATCTATAATATTAGTAAATCTAAAAGCCACAAGTTTCTATAAAATTACTAAAGTGTTGTGTGTTTGTGACTTACTAAATATGCCTCCTATAAGGCGTCGGACAAATTTAGGCAGATGAACCCGAAATGCAAAGAATCAAATTAAATATCAATGTTATTGTACTGCCCAGGAACGTGAAGATCGCAATAAACGTGAAAGAATTCGGTTAAGACAGACCCGTGAAGTGCGACATTCGACTAATAATGGTGCAAGTTTGAATCGAGCTGCTGTGAATTCATTACAGTGCCTGCAGCTGTGTTGCTATTGGACCTATGAACTCAGTTTGACTATAAACAAATTCCAGGGGCAGTCATTATGTGTTTGTGGTATTCATTTAGAAAACCCATGTTTCTCACATGGTCAATTGTATGTTGCCTGTTCCCGTGCTGGAAAACCAGCTGCTCTGTTTGTTTACGCGCCAGGTAATCAAAGAAAAATTATCGCGTACCATAATATACTACAATACAAATGAAACTTAATTTAGAATAGGCAATTAAAAGTAAAATGTAATATAACAAGTAGATATAATAATAAGAAAACGTAATTTTCATTGTGATTTTTTATTGACTATTAAAAGTTTTTTAAGTGTTTTACAATTTCTATTTATTTTACATAATTTAATCGTTGACTTATCAACTTTCTTTTTTTATCTTACTAGTAGACATTGTGTCCCGAATAACAGAATAAGAAATAAATAAAAGAAATTCAAAGATGCAGTAAATATTTTAGTCTAGTACCATGATTCTATGTAACCAAACCAAAAACTTGATGTAACAACTATTTTTCCGATTTTCTTGGAAACGGTTAATGCTATTGCTTTATCCGGGTCCAGTCATTTACTAGCTCAAGAAGCCTATAAAACGAGTACTTACATGCATGTGATGTAAGCGTAAATTTTTTTCGCGCGAATTTCGCTTCAAAAACCATCTTCTGTTCGTTAACAAACTTGATCTTTCAAATTAGACGAACGATTTTTATACCAAATTTCATGAAAATCAGACCATTTAAGACAAGGAAACCGCGAACAGACATATATATATATATATATATATATATATATATATATATATATATATACATATATATATGTATATATATATATATGTATATATATATATATATATGTATATATATATATATATATATATGTATATATATATATATATATGTATATATATATATATATATATATACATATATATATATATGTATATATATATATATATATATATATATATGTATATATATATATATATATATGTATATATATATATATATATATACATATATATATATATGTATATATATATATATATATGTATATATATATGTATATATATATATATATATATATATATATATATATATATATATGGGAAGGTGTTGTACCTTTGACCACTTTGCACAATTGAATTTTTTTCAGCTTGAATATTAATGGTAAATTCATTTTTTTTATTTGGTTGTAATTAGTATTATATTGTTTATCATATATAATTTTTTCAAGGTTCTAACTTTATATTTAATTTTTTTTATTAATTCGTAAAAAAATAATCGTACAGTGGTCAAAGGTACAACATGTAGTTGTACCTTTGACCACGGGGTGTTGTACCACTGACCACCTAAAAACAACACAGCAGTGCAGAAAAAAAATTGTATTGAGTAATATTATAAATAATTGTAAGTTTAATAAATACAGGACATGGGTGTAAGCATAATAAATGCTATTATTGATATTATGTTATGCTTAATATGCTGAAAAATCCAGTCCAATCGATAAACGTTTTAACTGTCAAGCAGATCCACTAGCAATAGTAGGGTATGGAAGTTTAGCCACAATGTCTTCAACATCAATATCAAACAAATTTTCATCTTCTCTCGTAAACTTGTCACTTAAAGTTTGTTTTTCAAATATTGTATCCTAAACATTGGACATTTAATACCACAGATCTCTGCGACTAAATATGTAATAGTCTTTTTACTTTTATTTTTAACTCCTTTTTTTCAAATTGTTGCTGGTTCATTGACTTAGTTCACGACATGCATTAGACAGATAAACGTCACTTTCTCCTGAAGAAATTTCGGTGTCAGTATCAAAATCTGAATTGTTATTAGAATAATTTTCTTTTTATTTACCATATTTTAAGGAAGGGGTTCATTTGTGTATGGTTTCTTACGTTTAGAGTGTGGCTTTTGTTTTGTTTTTTCACTTTCAATAGTTACCTTTACAGGAATATCTGTCGGAATACGAGTTTTCCCTTTAGGCCGGCCCCTATTTGACATTTTCCTAGTCTGCACTTTTCGATGGCGTATTACAACTTCAAGTGGAACGATAAGGGGCGATAGGATTGAACTGCTACACTGAGGATTAATAAAGCCAGCTTCAACATATTTAATTTATTATTTTTTAAGTTCTTTGAAAAATTGAAGCAACCAATATTAATTTAAAAGATATTGTAGCAGAAGAACAAAAAAAATGAATTATGTAAAAATCACTCAGGTGTGTTGTACCTTTGACCTGGTCAAAGATACAACACCTAGTCGTGGTCAGAGGTACAACATACTGGTAGCGCAAATTATAAAGCATGCTAAAAATGTTAGGGTTAAGATAAATAAATTTCAAAAGCTACACCATGTTTGTAATAGCTACTTCGTCAAATGATTTCCATCTAAAAAGACGTAATGCAAAAAAAAATTATTAGGCAAACCGTTATCAATAAATAACTTGCATTTTTATAATACAAATGGATAAGTATTTTTTGCAAGAATATTCTTTGACTTGAAATATCCAAAGTACGTTACACAAGCCCTCTATTGAAGGAGCTAAACACTAATCACACCAAAATTTATAAAATGTTGCTACGTGCCGCGACAGCCTCGGTGGTCAAAGGTACAAGACGGTCAGAGGTACAACACCTTCCCCTATTTATATATATATATATATATATATATATATATACATATACTAGCTGTTACCCCATGCTACACCTACTTTCTTTATATAGAACAGCCTAAATAAATTAGGAACAAAATAAGTATTATTAAAATGTAATAACACGGATCAGTAACTGTTTTGATCCCGTGACCTCTCAACTGTGATTCCTAGACGACTTTGACCTACCCTATCACACCCACGTATCAAGACATACATGTATGGCAAGTTTGGTAAAAATCGATCTAACGGTGTGGATTTGTATAAGGCACAAACGTACAGACAGACAGCTGGAATTTTTTTTGACCTAGTCTAGGAGATTTCTCGAATCAAGACCTATCATCATTCTAAGTTTGATCAAAATCGGTCAAACGGTGTGGATTTGTATAAGTAACAAAGAAACAAACAAAATGACAGACAGACAGACAGAGATATATGGGGGCGAGGTTAGCTCAGTGGTAGAGTACTGGACTAATAAGCTAGGGGGCGAGGTTAGCTCAGTGGTAGAGTACTGGACTAATAAGCTGGGGGCGAGGTTAGCTCAGTGGTAGAGTACTGGACTAATAAGCTAGGGGGCGAGGTTAGCTCAGTGGTAGAGTACTGGACTAATAAGCTGGAGGCGAGGTTAGCTCAGTGGTTGAGTACTGGACTAATAAGCTGGAGGCGAGGTTAGCTCAGTGGTTGAGTACTGGACTAATAAGCTGGGGGCGAGGTTAGCTCAGTGGTAGAGTACTGGACTAATAAGCTAGGGGGCGAGGTTAGCTCAGTGGTTGAGTACTGGACTAATAAGCTGGAGGCGAGGTTAGCTCAGTGGTTGAGTACTGGACTAATAAGCTGGAGGCCTGAGTTAAAATCTCGAGCAAGCACTAAAGATTTTTTCTTCTAATGTGTTCGTTCATGGGTTGAATTCGGCCTCCCTGGCCGTCCCTAGTCCAACACAGCATTTAATTAATTTAAAAATGGGTACCTTGGTTGGTGCTAATGACTCTAGCAGTCGAAGCAGCTAAGAAGAAAATCAGGTAGCCAGAGAATAGTACTAACCACACTATCTCCCTAGTATGCCGTATGGTCATGAATCAGATACCTCTATAGTATCTGCCCCTCAGGGCCCTCGTGGCCTGTTACGGGGCTGATTTTATATATGTATATATATATATATATATATATATATATATATATATATATATATATATGCACACACAAATTTGAACCACCGTTATTTTCGGTCTCTAGGGTTTATGAAATGCAAAATTTTGTATTCGGCACTTCCGGATTGCGTCGTGATGTCAACCTTATAAGCGGATTTTTTCCCTATGGAGGGAGGGAGGACCCCCACCGTCCAGGTCATTCTGGAAGAGACATTCTCATATCATATAGTTTATATTAGCATAAATATGCTTTAACCGATCACTAAACTAAAAAAAAATTACACAAACGTGTCCGCTGGTGTTCGCGCATGCGCAGTAGCCATGTAAGAAAAATAAGACTGTAATTTATACTGTAGTATCAACTGAAGCTACAGCATATTTATTTTCCTGAATTTGAGCAGAAGCTCTAAACGATTTTTTTTTATTTTATGTAATTTATTTATTAGTTATTTCCAAAGATGCGTAGCTATTTAGGCGGTACGAAGTTCGCGGATTCAGCTAGTTAAATAAATAAATAAACCAACAAGAGAGGGAGCCGGCCCGGGCCGGGCACGGACGGGAAAGAATATCTACTTCCCTTTCTCAACGGGGCCCGGACGGGACACGGGCTCGGCACGGCCCCGGCCCGGACCCGGCACGGTCTAGCGTGAACTAGTCCATTAAAAACAGTGGTGTGATTGTTTCACCGTGTCCCGTCCGTGCCCCGTCCCGGACGGGGCACGGTCTAGCGTGAATAGGTTATAGCATGCATGCTGCCTTGGCAACCGGGTCCCGTCCGTGCCCCGTCCGGGGCCCGTCCCGGACGCGGCACGGTCTAGCGTGAATAATCCCTAATGGTTTTATTACCGATGGTTCTAACAAATTAAAAAACTTCAGAGGAAAGTGCTAAAAATGAAATACCCAAGAAAAGTAAAAGTAAAACTTCAAACATATTTGTAAACACATGTACCTTCAACTGGAGGAGGGAAGCAGAAATCAGGAAAAGTATCATGAATCATTGTTTTCAGTTCTCTATCAAGTTTTGGGCTATCAAACAACTGATACAAAGCTGGCAAAACCCTTTTCTCAAGAATCTGTTTCAACGAAGTGTAAATTCCTGCTTTAACTCGTTCCGAAAAGGGTGGGTAGAAGTTTGGGATTATCTGGAAGAAACCAAATAATAAGCATAATGTGAAGAATCAGTTATATAAAATTTAAATCAAGGTAGACAAAGTTATAAATGGTAAAGACATTTATTTGTTGACTCTTAGTATTACAATTAGACAAATCATAACTCAACATTACTGATTCGTTCATTATAAAGCATTAATAAAAAAAAACAAAAAAAAAAAAAAAAAAAAAAAAAAACAATTTACTACAAGTCACAAATGTTACCAAATTTAAGTATTTAATACTTGGTATTGCAGTTACTCATATTTCAACACAAAAATATTGTTTGATTTATTATAATAATATCAGATTTTTGTAAATATCTTATGTTTTTTTTCTCAAAGTAATAAATTACCATGAGGTCACTAAATAAAAGACTTTGAATAAGCTTGCCAGATCTAAGTAATGAAATCTACAAAACATTGAATTCAGGGGAGGCACTCAGCATTTGGGGGGGGGGGGGCAACGGTTACAAGAAATTTTATAACAATTTTTCTATAATCAAAATATTTCTTTGGTATGCTGGTTCAGTCGGCACATATTCTCCTTCCTTGTTCGAAAATGTGGCAAGTGGTTGAGAACCTTTGTTTGAAACTCTGACGCTCACTGAAAATATTATCTTCTACTGTCTTCTTCTGGAGGGGGGGGGGTCATACCAGACAGTTTCTTCAATAGGTAGCCTTTAATCCATTCAAGACTGACAGCCAATTTTGTTACAACAGGCCGGCATGCCCCGTGGACTGATATCCACATTTGTGACAGCTTTTTGAAATATCTAGAGGTATGTTTTATCAGCTTTAGTCACTGTTGTATCTGCTAGAATTCATAAAAATGCAGCTTAAGCCTATTGAATTGGGATTTCCCTCTGCCATCTTGGTCATTGACCAAATCAATAAATAAAAAGACTTTGATTGAACAACAGGCAAGGGCATTAGAGGACCAGCTCAGCCATCTAGGGTTGGCCATATTCCACGTTCAATGGGGCTTTGAAGCAAATTCTTGCAGTATTTCATTTAAATTATACGGGATTTTTTTATTCGAATTTTGAAAGATAACTGATAACTAAATAATTAAATGAAAAAAACTGATTACCCTGCAAAGGAAATCCAGAAGTGTTGCGGTAACAACAGGGTGAGATCTCATGGAATGGTGCATTACTAAAATAGCTGGTTCTGGAAATAAAACAAAAACCATAATCATTTATTTATTTATTTATTTATTGTGTTTCGTATTTTGTACGATAAACACACTGAGTTAAGTCTTCTAAGAGATCAGGAATTGATTATAAATTTATATATTATTATGAATCCAGGATGTATGGATTTAAATAAAATATATTAAACGCTTAAAAATGATTAGAGCTTTAACTTTAAGTCATAAAAGTAATGCATTTTTTCATGGGATAAAAATGTAATTGCATCAACGAATCTTCTAGGTCAAAAAAAAAAAAAAAAAAAAAAAAAAAAAAAAAAAAAAAAAAAAAAAAAAAAAAAAAAAAAAACCATAATCAATAAAAAGATAAATACTACTTTAAATATATATATATATATATATATATATATATATATATATATATATATATATATTTTACAGTGACAAATTCTGTACCTTTTTACTGTATATTAATCAAGACATTATTTTAAGGAAAAATTTTAATTTTTGATAAATGTCTAGTCTTTTAATCCTTTTGATGCGACGCCCCAGAAAACTCACAGGAGAATGCCCAGCGCTAGAGACAATGCCCGAGTATTCTCGCCACAGCTGTATCTTTTGATTGTGAGCCCTCTTTAGCTTGAGCGTGTAACGAGTGCTCTAGAAAGAATGGGTGATAATTTCTGGTTTAACCCTTAACAGGTAACATACAAATTTTGAACATTATAAGTAATATTTTTTTTGAACCTTGAACTTAATATTCTTTTTTTTTTATATTTATATATTTTTATAATTGCCAAAGTACTTTAAATTTAATTTCTTCTATTCCTTTACTATTTTAAGTGCAGAAAACTCATTGTCAGTTGCAATATTTTAAATGGAATTGTGTTATTGGTTTTGGAATGAAATAGAAAGAGAAATACAGGGTGGAAAAGTAAGTAAACTTTGTTTGAAATAGTTATTGTAGGTTTAAATTGAAATAGTTATTGCGTACCTAAATTGAATAAACTGTATCATTTCAAGTAATGCACGTCTGTACGATGAACATGAAAATGATGATTAGTAACAAGCGTCTAAGTAAAAAAAAAAAAAAAAAAAAAAAAACAGAAAAATACGGGTGCATACGGCCGCTCAAGGAGAGGGAGTTTGGTCTGCCTGTGGAGGGAGTAGCGGGCGTACCCCGCCTTCAAGGACATTACTCTCGCTAGCCCGCATCGCATCGATAAGGTTAAGCTGAGAGTAGGTATTAGAATATAAATTGATTATACCACTCTATAATACATAGGACAAGATATGCCAACAGTGACAATATATGGCTTACGTCATAGACAGCATAGTGTATTATGCAATACATTTAAATTTCTGACTATTTATATTCCTAGAATAAAAATATTCACAATTCAATACATTTTGAATAAATAATTATTCTTTAAGAATGAAAAGTTGCCATAAAATGTATCGTGAAAGAGTAGAAGGAACATCATCACAACCTCTCCTGAATAGTCAGAACCTTACCTATATTCATAATATTATCTTTTTCGGGGTCATAGAAAAGCCAGTCATAAAAAAGTGCCAATTTTGCATTGGTTGTAGCTGTCGTTGAGGTGCACGTTGTTAGCAGCCAGCCAATTACAGCCCATCTTGGAATAATATCTGAGCAAAGAAGTTCATTTGTCGGGTGTATAACACCTACAATAAACCTTATCAGGTCACATCGAAGTGATTGAGCCTCTGGAGTCCCAAGGTACTAAAAAAAATAGTAAATTAAAATATTATACTTTAAGCCACTTTGCTGGATATTTATATTTAATAGAATGATTTGGCTACTGTCTTAATGGCTGAACTGCAAATTTTTTGTTACAGATTGCTACATTTTCTAATATATTAACCACGATCTGGGCAAATAACTGTCAGCTTTATTAATAAAGAAATGAAAGAGTCTCCTTAAAAATGTATTTTATTTAAATAACGTTTTACCATTCAAGGGCTTAACCAGGGGGATATTGTTGACAGAGCAACACAAAATAACTATTAATATTTTAATGGACAATTTCTCACAACATTTTTTAATGCTGCCATAAGTAACAGATAAGGAACAGTGACATTAATTACGAATAGAATAAAAAAATTCCTCTTTAACATTACGATAATTTATTAAATTTAACCACTGCCATTTAGAATAAAAACACAAGATTCATCTTTTTATTAACTGCATGGTAGATGCCCATTAAGATTATTGTACTAATAATCCCAAAAGAAACAGAACTTTTTCAAATTTTTAATTTGTTATACAAGTTTGATCAAAATATGTTACATCATTTTCATTTTTTTTTTGAGCAGGCAAATATGTACAAACAGCCTGAAATGTCATTGTTATTTTTACCACAAGAAATTTCGATAAAACACATTTTAAACCTAATGACCAGAGCTCCATATTTTCTATCTTTCAAAGGCAATTTCAGCCTAGAAATTGCTATATTTCTAACGAAAAAAATTGAAAAATAATCTCACAGGAAAGAGAAAAAAAAAATTTCTGAGATTAACCAATGAAGTAAATAGAAACTACTTTAAACTTTAAATGAACCACCAAAATATTCTGAACATGCAGTTAATGAATACTTACCTGTCTTTGAAACCAATCCTGATAACGTTTGTGGTTACCAAATCGGACATTAGAAGTAAGGAAAACTAATTTCTGTTCCATGTCAGGTGTAAGTCTTGATTGTAAAAATCTTCTTGAAGTACGAGTTTGTAAAATTGTCAGTACACCTGGAATGAAAGTTTATACATTTTATTACAAGAAATTAATTTCACAGTTAGTATATGCAGATTAATATTATTATTTTGTTTAAATCTTGTCTGTTTGCTACAAGTAAAATATTGTGGGCACTTGTTCACTTTTTTAGGTATTCCAAACATATCCAGAAATCTAGTTTTAAAACAAAACAATGAAATGAGCCAAATAATATTTACCTTCTAAGTATAATATAAATTTAGGTAAATATTATGAAATTTAAAGGGTGCTAAGGAGTAAAGTAAGTTCTACAAATTCCAACATGCAATTTCTTAATAAAATCATTTGTAAGTTGGGCCAAAAAAATATAATTTCACTACTTTGAGAACCAACAATAATTATAATAATAATGACAACTAACAATATAATAGAAAAAATAATACTTTGACTAAGAACTTTAACTATTTTCTATCAGTAAGACTGTAGGTAATATGAAACTAGAAATATTAACAAGATAAACCTCTAGAGAGCATAAATAAATTATTTCATCCCTAAGTCAATATTTAATAGAATCAAAAATACAGAGGATTTAAGGGTACTTACCACCAAACTGAGGGCTTAAGCTTTTAGGACTGTGTAACAAATCTCTCCAAAATGCATCAAATTCAGGAATTCGTGCTACATTTTGAAGAAGTCGCACAAGATCACGCCCTATCATCAGACAATCATTAAAACGCTCCCTTAATAATGATACAGTAAAATTTATTTCTTTCCTTTGTAAGTTAGCAAGTGCTGGTGACGTATGATCTTCAATGAGGCGTAAAAAAGCGTACACAGACGTAGCCACGATGAGAGGGATTTTTTCCAACCATGCACTAAGAAAAAAAAATTGTATTAATTAATATACAAATAAAACTAACTATTAATAACACTTGTAAACCCGACACTAACCGGTTTTCGATCAGCATATCTAAAATAGTTTCGATGAGGTTTAAATTTCTTGGGGTAACATCTCCACCAGCCATGTGCCTCATGGTATTCCAAAGAAGACTTTCTACGCCTGATACACCATTCTTTATCATCTCTCTCACGAGCCAAAGGAGCTGAGCTCGAACACCATCGGTCAACCGACTCCATCTTTCAGCAACTAGTTGAGTCAAATGATGCTGGGCTAACACCAAACCATCTCTTGCAATTAGCGTAAGATCTCTGTAACTCTAACATTAAAAGATAAATACAGGGATAGTCAAAATGTCAATGTACTAGACATGAATAACATAAATTGTAAATTTTTTGAATACCTTTGCTGAATTCACAGGATCAGTTAATATAATAGTAAGTAAACCTAAACAAACAGTCTCTTCATGTGCCTTGTCTTTTGCTACAGTATTGTTTAGGGCATCGTGTACTTCTTTTTCTGATAAACCAGAAATTATTGATTGTACATTAAGGTAGCAGCGTTCATATTTCTAAAAGAAGAAGGAAAATTACATAAATTGGGGAGAAAAAGGCCCTCTTAAGATAAGTATACAATCAAGTCACAAATAAAAACATTCAAATCTCCCTCTTGTCACCTAGCGCTCCACATGGACGGTTACAATTTTACTAATGAAAGAGCAAGTAATGGCCGCTTGTAGCTTTTAAATAATACACTTTAAAAAATATTACCTCCTCAATTTCGTCCTTTTTGTTCTCTACAAGAGATGTATTGTATAGTCTAGGAGCATGCAATTTGGCCTGGTCCATTTGAATCCCAACTTACGGTGCAAAAATCGAAAAATAGCCGTAAAATCTAGACGGAGTTCACATCCTGCTCCTTGCTCTCACCATAGGAAAAGTGTTCTGAGCCCCCGCGCAGGGATACACTTAACTGTTGACACCCTAGCTAACCTTACTACCAAAAATGTAGTTCCCAATGAAGCTTTGAGAATTTTTAAATAGTAGCTACGCATTTAACGTTTTCGCCAATGAAAACTGTCAATAAACTCCCAAATATGATTAATTCTACAATAATAGCATCCTAAGAGAGGCAATTTTTTTAAAATTATTCATAAACAAACATTTATTAAATAAGTTTCTAAAATATTTTCATTGATTAATAACTGATATGAAGATTCCCTGAATGAATAAATTAAAGGAGGTAGCGAATTTTCCCTTGATTATCCCACTGATAAGAACTGACATTTGAAGTTGACGCATTATGATAAAGGAGTGGGGGAGGAAGGAGCACTTCACGTCCACGTTGTTCTTATGCACTTTTAGATAAGGGTTTTTGCAAATGTTAAACGGTTATTTTGAACTTGTACTGCGCTCCTGCAATCTATAATAATTCGTTATTGTAAGTAGTTTTTATTGTTAGGCATGGAAATACACACAGTTTTAAACCGGTACACTTACTAAGTGCTTTACAGTGAATAGCTCTGGTAATCTCTAATGCATTAATTCTATTTTATAGTGATATAAGTCCTCGATTTCCTTGGAATATAGTAAAGAATCATTTTGAAACATGGGTGACCTGGAAGAAAATACAGCAGCACTTTCAATAGGTATAATTTTGATACTTTAACAACATGTATTTATCATTTTAAAATTAATTAAACTTTATTTTTTAAATGTTACCCAAATTATCATTGCTTAATGGCTAAAAAATATAAGTTTCTGTTTTGTTCTGTAACTGTCAAATAAACTTCTTGTGGAAACATAATTGTACAGCTGTGGACTTATTTTATTTTCTAAGAAACAAGCAAAAGTCAGATATTTCGATTCCAAGGGTCTTAACTAAAGAAAATGCTCCAAATAAACAAAGGCAAATAAATATAGATTTATAGTGGGCCATAGCTCTTTTTTTGATTTTTTTTTTTTTTTTTTTTTTACTTTTTGGAATAAGCATGCACAACATTTCTTCTTCTTTTAAAAGAAAAATATGACATATTCCTGTATTAAAAAAATATTTTCTCTCAAACTATTAAGGATATTGACCCGACACCGTTTTAATTTGATTCCCCACACCAAAATACATATATTATAATTAGAGTCGTCAAATGGCAATGAATGGCCCAATTATTATAATTGTTTTGCATTGATTTTTATTTATTATTAATACAAATTAGGCATCCACTGTTCACTTGTTTTAATAAAAAATTCTTGTAGCCACAATTCTGAAATCTCACAAATTGATTAAGATACAAATACTAATTTAAAAATATAAATTTACAAAATATATTGCTTTTATTTATTTACATTTTAAGGCCCATTTATAAATAACGTAAATGTCGAGGACGAGTTTTCTTTAGGCTATGGCCCTTTTACAGGCAGAACAGGCCTGATTCCTATCTACGAAATAATATATACTAATTAATTAATTTAAAAAAAAATATTGATTACAAATTAAATTCAAGCTACACATGTTTAGGAATTCTCTTAGCTTACTCTACTCTAAAGAGTTGTCTCTTAATGCTGAGTCCTCCATTAAATGATGAGAGAGGGAAAATTGTTGTGTCAACCTGATCTAGATGCGTCAACACCGCAGATCTAATGCACTATTTGCGTTGTGTTCTCAATAAATTACAAGATTAGTCTTGATAATATCTTAATTTCGTAGTATGTGTTTCACATGTGGTTGAGGCTTTAATTTTAAATTCAAGATGGTTGGGAAGAATGCACAAGTGTTTATACAAAAGAGGTAGGTGTTGTTTTTTTTCCCCAAAAACATACCCTTTGAAAGGTGTAGCTCTATTTACAATTCTAATGAATTAATGACAATTTTTATTTTTGGCAAAGTAGGACGGTGTCCTTAGATTATTTTAATTTATATGAATTTTAGTATATAAGCTGCCAAAGCAATAACCATAACTGTTGAGGCGTTAAAACTCAACGCCTAGTGTGTTGGAGTTGATTCCCATGTGAGTGATGACTTTTCTTTTGAAAAAAGACAAAGCACTCCCTCTACCCTGTCTAGAAAAGGGACGTAACCCTAAAAAATCTGAGTTATAACTAGTGATATTTTAGATTCTTTAATAAAAACTTTTTAATGCAATTTTGGTGCAGACATGGCTCATTTGGCAATGAACTAAATATCTCAGGCTTGCGTTTTATGTAAGATGAAAATCTTGTTGTATTATCGATTTAATAAATAAAGGTTTTATTGTTAACAAAAAAAATGTGAAGGGAAGTGTCAGGATTATAAAGATTTTATCTTCTGGTGTCATCTTTCAAGAGTCAGAATGGGGATGTCAGGCTCTTTGTATAAAATCACCTTTCATTTTTTACTCCTTAGTCATTATAGAAAGCATTAAATTGAAATAATGTATATTATAGCTAGACCAAACTAATTAGGCCATTTCCTGAAACATAAAATTGTTCCAAAGGGACATTTGTTCTGTAATAAGAATAATCAGTTTTCATTTAATTTCATAAAATTAAATTGTGACCCAAAAGTCAACAATTTTTCATATATAGGCAGAATTTCAACCAATTAAATTCCAAATTAACATAATAAGCGCTTTATTAAAATCGCTCTACATGTTTCGCTTCATCTGATACCTCTTCAGGAGCCTAATATAACGTAGGCAAACCTTTGGCCTCGCCTCAATTGAAAACCATATACATAGCAAGTATCAGCTGTGTTTGTAGTTAGCTGTTTAAAATATCGATAGAGACCAAAATTATATCCATAGAAAGATTAGTCACTTAATCAAAAAGAGTCCTATTTTTATTAATTGTAGTTAAAAAGATTTATTTGATATATGACAACCTTAAATAAAATCCATGACGACTGTTGTTTTTTTCCACTATGTCCAGACATTCTAGGTTCTAAAGAACAATGTTCCACAATAATTAACAGTACTGAATAAATATAACAAGGTTTTACATATTTACATTATTGTTATTGTATACTCACGTATACAATTTTGAAAAAATTGAAGAAAAAAGGTAATTTTTTCAGGAACCAATGACATTCCCACAAGATTTGTTCACTTAGCAATGCCCAGAAGCAATCTAAACCCTTCTGCAAGATGCCCAGCCTATGCTAGAGCAACAAAACGGGAGGTAGTAGAAGACCCCGGGAGTGGGGGCGAGGGCATCTGGCGAAGGTACAGCTCGCCCGGCTCCCGGGGTGTGGGCAGTGAAGGGGTTAAGGCTGCATTTTTGTGTGTATTTTGCCGAAAACCATGTTTTCTGAGGGGTTTCTGCCATTAGCATAATTTAAAAGATATTTTAGAGAGAAAGTTGTGTAGCGTTTTTGTTCTTTGGATTACTTGTTTAATTAGGTTCAGAAAAACTAGTTCTTAATGTTGCGGGAGTGAAAAACATTTTCTCCCAAGAGGTTTACTCTTTCAACAAAGATCATTTTAAATATTGCCTATTTATAGAAAGCAAAGTCTGTACTTTCCTGAAGAGCTTCAAAATCTAAAAAGTAAATCAAAGTAAGAATAATTGTCTGCATTTCAATCTATTTTTTTGGTTGAGTTTAAGGCGTGTCAACCGTTGGGGTCATTAACGCCAGCATTTCAATTTACATTTCAATCTATGTTAAAAAAATATGTTGGCTTAATTTCAATCAAGGTTAATAAAAATATGTTGACTTAATTTCAATTTAGGTTAAAATAAATGATGTTGATGTAAATACCAGATAGCCCAGCTTCTTTATGTTACGATTATTATTATATTTCAATAATAATGAATATATATACTATAACTTATTCTTATGGCTTTGTTTAATTTAAATATTCTTAAAATTACAGGAGAAATATACACGTCGGAAAAGCATGGGGACGATGGAAGTGGTGACGGAACTGAAGCTAAACCCTTCAAAACCATTCTCCAAGCCATGCGCCACCACGGAAAGCAACCATTCCCTCTTATTTATGTTGATTCAAAAGAAGATGGCAAGGTTTTTATTGTTCCTATTTCTAGCTGGCCTTACTAAATCTCTTCTGGAAGTGATTATAATCTTTCATCCTGTATTTTATTCAAATTTATTTTAGAAATATGAGCCAGCATCAAAATCTCAGTTAAAGAAAATACAAAAGATATTTGTTAGGGAGTCGCATAAAAGCTCGGAAAAAAGTTCTGCGCCAGCACAAGTTGATGCAACTGGCGCTTTAGAAGAAGCTAAGAAGATTGTCTTAGAAGAAGACAGTAGTCTTCCAAAAGCTAAGCTAATCAAAATTTCTGCTGCATCTACTCATAGAGAAGTTAGAATAAAACTTTTTGGGTGGGTTCATCGACTTAGAAGGCAAGGTGAGCTCTAAATTATTTTCTGTTGCATTTTGATTTTATAATATTTCTGAACCCATTCGAGACTGATGAGGCCATTTCTTCGTTTTGGGACTGAAAGTCGCCGCTTTGACAGTTTTTTGCAATATTTAATGGTAATTTTTGTAAGCTCTAGTCACTCTTGTATATAAATGCACTAGAGTTTATAAATGCAGTCCCTTTGCAAAGTCCGGGTCCCCCTAATTGTGTTTTACCAGTTGATGTATAGATAGAGATCATGTTTCATAGATATTTTATCACCTCCAAGATATTTTACTCCATATTATTTTAAACAAAATAATGTCCAAATTTTTTTTTTAATAAATAATAACAGAATTTAAAAATTATATAAATCATTTCTAAGCCTGCCCTTGACTGGAACGAAGTCCAGAATGAGAAAATAGTGATGGAAAACATTTTAAAGAAAGAAATAACATAAGCTTATTAGGAGAAATGAGAAAAGATTGGCAAAGGAGGCTCAGCTATTTTAATGCCAGGAGGGTAAAATGGGCTCCATTCCACAGGCATCTAAGGTTGTACAGGTTGCTGTCTCGTAAGAATTAATTGTGTGAATGAAAAAATAAATGAGTAATTCATATTATGGTTATTTTTGCAGTGTAATGTGAGCAAATAAATTGCCATCAAATATTTGTAATTTATTTTCTTCAAGTAATTAAAATCAACAATGAAATTCACATTGTACGCCCTGCATCCCTTAATAATTACATACTTACAGATGCTGCTTCTTAAAGGGTAACAACCTTTCTGGCCATCTTGAGGTGCATCCCTTTTATTGTTGAAACCATGTCTTAATCTGTTTTTATTTCTTCCTTTCTTTTTTTTTTTTTTAAGGGATGGAACTTATGCACTTTAACTTTTAATATTAGATAAATTATACTCTTAAGCCTAGGCAGTCGAAGGATCTTAATAGGAAAAAAAAATATGCTCTTAAAGTTCTAGATACCTGTTTTTTTTTTCTCGAATCTCTCTCCCCAGTGACTGACAGGATAGTTGAAGTAAAACCATTTTTCAACGCAAGTGTTATTATTAAACTCACTTGGGATTTTAAAAACATTTCCTTCATATTTTAGGGGGGAAATGTTGATTTTATAATAAAATGCCCTGAATGAAGGTATATTTTAGTATTTTTCTCTTTAAGTATCCCTCCCCCCAAACTTATCATTAATATGTGAGAGTAAGATGTTAGATTTATGTTAATTGATTGCTTCATGTTTTCACTCTAATTATCTTAAAAAAGACGTTTTGATGTCATTTTCTTTGTAAGAGACGTCTTTTATAGTTTCAAATTTGTCTTCTTCTTCCTCTTATGTAGCTCTACAGCCCGGGGTGGGCCTTGGCTTCCTTCACAATGAGACTCAAAGTAGCTCTATCGGTTGCTTTCTCCCTCCATCCTGACACACCCAGCTTACTCAGGTCCTCCTCTACCTCATCCAACCGTCTTCTTCGTGGTCGGCCTACCCACCTCTTTCTTCCAATGACTTTAACATGCAACATTTTGCTCGTAATCCTGTCTTCTGGCATTCTTTCAACGTGTCCCAACCATTCAATATGTCAGGCGTTTTCATTTTCATATAGATTATAAAGCTCGTAAATGAAGTTGTAATTTCATCCCATTATATTTATTTAAAAAAAAGTTTGCAAGCTTACAGTAGTAAAAAAAAAAAAAAATGGTAGTTGGAAGTCATAATAATTAATAATTACGTTTTATTCTTTATTCCTGTTTGATCTTGAATGATTTAGTATCTTTTTTAACCAAAATTCTTCGAAAATATTATAAACCTAGCTACAACTTAAAATTACATGCCAAAATGTCGGCAAATAATAAAACCCATTTTCATATAAAAAATGGAGTTTTATTAAGATTCCACGACCAAACCCTGACAAATTCTACCTTCACATCAACAACGATCAATGATCTACTCTCAATGAAGAGAATAGCTTTATTCAATAAACAAACAAATAAAGATGGCTGCCCAAGTCTATTGGGTTGCTATACACACAGCCTGCTAATCATTTTTTCGAAAATTTATTGAATTGATTTTTGGAATGTCTGTTAATTAATTTTTTAATGTGGAGGAAAAGAAAAGGAAATTTGGTAAAATTATATTTAAAAATGACTCTACCTATATGTAATTATTTTTTTTTATGGTGAATTTGGATATTTTTTATAATTTACAAGGTGAACAAAAAATAATCTTCGAAAGAATGATTAGCAGCTGTTCAGCTCCCATAAATGTGATAGCTGAGAATCCCCAGGGAATCAATAAGAATTGATTCCGCGAGGCTAGCTAGCTTGCTTGTATCTAGTCCCAGCGTTTCAAGGAAGTCATTAGTTGCTTTAGGGATCATTCCTCTCGTGCCGAACCACAGGCCTTGTACAGTATAATTCCTTCTTCCATAGGCTTCTTCAAACTTCTCTTGGTATGTCTTGATGCATTTAGTGTATATAGCCTTCTTCTCTCTGTCAATCGCCTCTGCCTGCAAGGGATCGTTAGTCTCATATCTGATTGTCGGATCAATTATATATGCTGATTTACTTTCTGCCTGAAATGCTATGATGTCAGCATATCTCGAGGAGCCTTCTTCATCCACACCGTAGACTTCTTCATGGCATTGGAAGCCTTTTTCTTGAAGGAGAGCAATAAGCCTATGTTTGAGGTTATGGTGACGCCTAGTGACAAGAAGCATACTATTTGGACAGTTTCCAAGCACGTGTGCTGGTGTTTCGTTCTCTCTCCCGCACTTGCGACAGAGGGGTCCAATATTTGATGCTCCCATAACGCTAGGAACGCCTCTCAATGGCGCATAATTGACGTTCAGTTTTAGGGCATTTGTCCATTCAGAGCCAGACAGACTTTCTTTTTCATAGACAAACTTGTTGGCTTTGGGACAATCTTTGAAATGTATCACCCCTACACCTTGCCATTTGGAGTGAGCCCATTCTTCAAAGGACTTTTCCCGTAGCTTACGTCTGATCATTTTAATATTGTGCTCTTCTTGGAGTTCGGCAATTTCAACAGTTAGTCTATTGGCGCATTCAGATGACTCTTTTTCGTAGTCGAATATTGCCTGAAACTGATCATCCGACACTTGATTCAGCTTCTGGGCAATGGACCAGTGTTGAAGCGGTGCTTCCCAAAGACAGTGCAATAGTCCCAGACCTCGGTAACGTCTTGGTGCATAGAACATTGCAGTGCTGCTATTGGCTGGTAAACCTAGCATCGCTTTAACACTCCGTCTTATTATAATATCAACTCCTTCCAGAAAGGTCGGGTTCAATCAAAAAAATTATAATAGAGTAATTATTTCAAATGATTAATGGGGAATAGCAGATGTGAGTTTGATAGTATGGAAAAGATACTCCTCCGCACTCTCTTTTTCATTTGAGGAATCTTTTAAAGGTTTTTAGTGGAAACTATTTTATTTTTCATCTTTGTCAAACCATAAATAATGAGTTTTGAATTATTTTTTAAAATAAAAAAAAAATTGTTTCAGGCAAATCTCTAATGTTTGTAACTCTTCGTGATGGTACTGGATTTTTGCAATGTGTTCTATCCAATAAACTGTGCCAAACTTACAATGCTCTTGTACTTTCAACTGAGTCATCCGTCGCTTTCTACGGCACTGTCACTAAATTACCCGAAGGAAAAATGGTAATGATGATTTAACTTCTTACAATATTTTCTTATAATGTTTATTTATTTTATTTATCCCCCTGCTAGATAGGGGGGATAACTAAACAGTTTTAATAGATTTAATTGCTTAAAATTGTTTTGCTTTATTTGACCTGCTGGAACAACTAATTTGGCTCCCATTCTTCAGAGAAAGTTATTAAAAATATTACAATACTTTATCTATAGTAGAACTGCTTTATATATTCTATTTCAGATTTCATGCTTTTTATAATAGAAATAGTCATATTGCCTCCCTTTTGTGCTGTTATTTTTGAAATAAATTTGTTAAATTTTCAATTATAATTTTTATTTATTGGTATATCGTCGTTATTCAAATATATTAATAATGTTATTGGATTAATGAAATTGTTTTTACATAATGTTAAGCCAAGCCCACTTTTCCCTTGAATTTCATGTTTCAAGTTTATTGCCATGTCATACCACTCATTTCATTTTGAATTTTCTCAACCATAGTAACTCTATGGTAGAACAGTTTATTAGTATGTATGCCCCATATTATTTGATATATTAAACACTTATCTTTGAAACATAAAAAAACTGATCAAGAAGATGTAATTATAGTGAAATAAATTTAAATGATGAGAAATTAGTAATAAAGAAAAGTATGACAATATTGTGAAATAACAATAAAAGAATCAAAAATCTAACTTATAGGAAGTGTGTCATATTGCAAGAATTTTCCACAATGTGAGTGCTATTGTGGAATTATGTTCATAATGCGAACATTTATGTGATTGAATCAAGGGTGAATATTGGGCACTAATGCCACTTCTCCAATATTTGTCTCCCAATCCACATAATTTTATATACAGTACGTTGAGTAACTCATAAAATCAATAAAATAAAAATTAAAAAAATGCATAGTACGAATACGATTATGTTTTCAATTATTTATTTTTTAGAAACATTAACTTTTCTGGCTGGGATTGAAATCCAGAGTACTTTCATTTTATGCTTGGGTGATTTGGTAATATGACATCATGGCAAGCAAGTTCATCTAATGGAGCTAAAGCTTCAAATAAGTTCCAACCCAAATAGGATTTAAGCCCCACAGCGATATGAAGCACAGAAGCCGAATTGGCAAGGCACTAATCCATTTGTAAAACCATTAATTCATAGATAAAGAAATAAATGATCAGATCGCATGTTTTCAAAAAGTTCTATTATTAATAAGGAAAATTATATTGATTAAGTTGAAAGTTTTGAGAAATATAATCACTATTGAATTTCAATTAGACAAGAAAAATCATTACTATACTCATTCCTATACTTTTGTCTTTCAAACAATTATTATTTATTTTTTGAAGGCTCCTGGAGGACATGAAATGCAGGTGGACTACTGGGAACTTATTGGTTTAGCTCCTCCTGGAGGTGCAGATAGTATATTGAATGAAGAAGCTCTTCCCGATGTCCAGCTCGACAACAGGCACATTATGATTAGAGGAGAGAATGTAAGGATTTTCTTATTAACTAATATTTAAATGTTTAGATTTAAATTATAAGAGTCTCCCCGTGGTCCAGTGGAGAACGCCTTGGATTCTCATCTGGGAGATGCGGATTCAAGTCCCACCAGCACGAGGTTGAGTTTTATCATTTCGGGGCCAATTGAAAAAATTCCCTGCTGCACCATGGATATGCAGCACGGGTGGCAACGTATGGGTAGCTGGGAGCTAACGGTCTAGATGTCGCTGACCTGTAAAAAAAAACAACAACACAGAATACAGGATGAAAAATCCTTTATATGAGCATAGAAGGATTTTTATTTATTTATTTTTTTATGCTACTTCAACTGGCTTATGGCTAATAGCTCCTAGGTAGTTGTCTATCTATATATAATTTATTACAATGTTAATAATCATGTTTTATTATAATAAAAATATGATTACTAATGGTGGTAACCTATTAATACTAACCTAAAGGGCAGGTAACCCGTTCCAAAAATCTGTGTTTTGTACATACAAGTGGAAGTTAAAATATAAATAAAATAAATACTAAGGATAAAAATTGAGTCTTATGTTATGCTGATTGTGATGTTTATTTATGGATAAAATATAAAAATAAGTGCACACAAAGATTTGAATCATAATTGAAAGCACTTTTATAACCTTAATGTTGGGTCTGAGTAGATCTGTTATGGATTAGCCATTATACCATGTATTTTGCAAACAATATTTACAAAAGTAGAGCCATAATTGCTTAACGAAATGTGGCAACATGTTAGGCATGATTTCAAATAGTCAGTGGGTTGTGAAGGTTTGTGGTAAGAAGGTTTACATCAAGGACTGGAAGAATCTGACATGTCATGTTACCCATCATAATTGTATACCTGGAAGCCTATGATTTTATTCGCATGAATTTCGCTGAATAAAAGAGCCCAAGCGGGCGAATTCTGCTGGTTAATGAATTTGTCCTTTTGTTTGAGACATAGTACTTTTGTAGTAAATGTCATCAAAATCGGACCATATTTGAGGCCACTAGAGCACGAACAAACAAATATACAAATTTGAATGATTGGTATTTTCATGACCTATGAGGACAATAAAATCATGAACATTTCTCTTTGGCACCTCTGGATTGCGCTATTGGGAAGACATTATAAGCTTGTTTACTTTCTTTGGAGGGAGGGAGGAAACATGCAAAAGCATATTGTTTTAAAATGTTAATTTTTATGGCTCTCAAAAATAAAAAGCTTTATTGTTTGTGGTTTGGTTTTTATTTTTTATAATAGTTTTTATAATAGTTGTATTTATTATTCCAAAAAATAAAGATTTGAAAATTAAGTCACTGGTGGAATATAACATCCTGTTTGTTATACAGTGGTTCAATAAAATATAATAATACAATCTGTAAAAAGTGCTTGATTTTGTTATTTGTAAGACAATTGTCATTAAATCGTTGAATGATATTGCCATCCTTTCACTTTCGATTTGTGAGTGGTTTTGTTGCGAAACGACTATTAAGAATAATAGACTGTTTTGCTTCCTCTTCAATAAACACCCACTTATTAGCATTTCTTGTGAGGTGGACATTTTTATTTTTATTTCTACAGCCACTTTTTATTTTTCTTTAGACTTCAAAAGTACTCAGAATGCGATCTATTGTTCTCCGTGCTTTCCGTGACCATTACGAGAGCAGAGGATATTCCGAGGTTAGTCCTCCAACTCTTGTGCAGACTCAAGTCGAAGGAGGGTCAACTCTTTTCAGTCTTGACTATTTTGGGTTTGTATATTTTTAAAAGTGAAGTATTTTGAAATATTTTTCTTTTTATACATTTTTTCATGTACTGTTCTCTGATTTTAGAGAGCAGGCATATCTTACACAGAGTTCTCAGTTATATTTGGAAACATGTATTCCGTCAATGGGAGATGTTTATTGCATAGCACAAAGTTATCGTGCAGAACAAAGTAGGACTAGAAGGCATCTTGCTGAGTATGTAAATTTTTGTTTATTTAAAATAATATAGTTGCATACTATTAATATTAAATATATAAATATTTTATATTATTATAAATGTTTATTCAAATTTCATTGCAGGTATACTCATATTGAAGCTGAATGTCCTTTTATCAGTTTTGATGATCTGCTAGATCGGCTTGAAGATTTAGTTTGTGATGTAGTTGACAGAGTACTCCAATCAGAGTACGCTGAAATAGTTCATCAGCTCAACCCGGTTTGTTTAATATATATATTGTTTCATTTTGCTAGAATATTATGGCTTTTTGTACATGAGGATTTTAACTGTACTCTTTCCTTAGCAGACCTTCCTTCTTTTTTTTCTTCTACCTTGATCATTAAGAAAGGATCACATCCATTAATCATTTGAATTGTTCAAGGCTGAATTTTGTTTTTTTAGGCCATTTACCTTAGAAGAACGCCTAGTATATTACCTTTTCTTTCAACTAGCATCAGGATTAGATTATGGCAGGTGTTATTAATCCTGAAAATCTAGTTTTAAGGCTTGCTCAAAGGTTCACCCCTCCCTCCTTTTAATACATTTTTGAAAACTATTCATAAAATAAAGAAACATATTTCTTTTAGTTTTTTGGTCCTATTATTTTGTATTATCTCTCATGCATTATATATAACCAAATAATGAAATAAATATTCTCCCATATTCAATCACCATGCCTTTGTTGAGTACCAGAATTTTTAACCAAAATAATTCTCCAAAAAATAAAATTCAGAATTTTTTTGTTGTGCGCCATAATATGAAAATATGTACAATTTCTATTTCCTTCTCTTATTATAGGACTTCAAGAAGCCCGAAAAACCATTCCTTCGTATGAATTACAGAGATGCCATAAAATACCTTAAAGAGCACAACATTACCAAAGAAGATGGAACCTTTTATGAAGATGGAGAGGTTAGTTCTTTATATTTGTTTGCAATGTTTAAAAGATACAAAAACAATATTAATGGTTTCGTAATGTTTGTTGACTTATCTCAGACAAGGGAATCAAAGAACTGGCTAATTAGTCATTCTTTCTAAGATACAAGATCATTCTTGTAACTGAACACAAGGGCCCAGAGTGGCAAATATTGTAGACATACCGTACGGCACACAAGAGAGATAGTGTGGTCTGTACTATGCTCCAGCCGTCTGACTTTCCCCTTTGCAGGTAATTAATTAAAAGATGGGTGGGCCTAGGTGTGGTATACATGCTAGAGGAACAGACTACACAATTGTAGGCCAAAGAACGAATTTAAGTCTATTTTTCACATAACCATAATAATCACTGACTAATAACAAAACATATGTGCATTTCATATGACTCAATAAATATACTAGGGATACCACACTGGGGGACCCTTAATCCAATCCTCGAACAAACACACTAGAAGATAAAATCTTTAGTGCGCTCGGGTTTTGAGCTCAGGTTCTGGAATATTAGTCAAGTGCTCTACCACTGAGCTAACCTTGCCCCATTCTTTCTATTCAGAGGATTAATAAATTAATTCAAATAAAGACTTCAGGCACCTATTGAGTACCAGAAACTGATTTTTTTTTTTTTTTTTTTTTTTTTTTTTTTTTTTTTTTTTTTTTTTTTTTTTTTTTACGTTTGTCAACTTTTGGGCTTTTAGCCCAGACATCAGAGGTGCAAAAGGGAATTTCCCCAACAGGCCCTAAAATGAAAAAATCCCTGCCGCAGGCTGGACTCAAATCCCCTTCTCCCGCACGAGAATCCTAAGACTTTAGTTCTTAAAATAATAACTTGCAAAAATACAGTTTTCTGTGTTTCAAATTTCTTTAGCCAACAATGCTTGCAGAGAATTATAAAAGTCTGTCATGAAGGAGCTGTATAAATTAAATACATTTCACAGCATGACAGTGTCTATAATAAAAATAAAAACTTTAGCTCTTTTCTTACTCAGCTTTATAACATTTGACTCAATTAATTAAAATAATAATAAGTAAATACGTACTTCCCCGTTAGCTGCTTTGGGACCTAAATGTTTCTCATTAGTTTGAATGTGACACAGGTAGTTTTTCACCACAAACAAAACTTATAGCCACAAGATAAGTGAATAATTTGGCCTGGAGTGGAGGGAATGTTCGCAAGGAAGTCATTAGTAATTTGGGTCTGATCCAAACCCCACTCCTCATTTCTGCTTATTTTCAAATCAGACTTCTGTCATTATTTCCTGAGTTTCTTATCAATATAGTTGAAAATTTCGACTGATTGGGTGATTAGTTTTTTTTATTTATTTATTTTTTTTTTTTTTTTACGGTGCATCAACAACTAGGCCATTAGCACCGACATCCAGGGTGCAGTGAGGAATTTTACCAACATGTCGTGGGATGAGAAAATTCCTGCCGCTGGTGGGGATCGAACCCACCATCTCCCGCTTATGAATCCGAGGCGCAAGCCACTAGACCAAGGGAGACCCCTGAATGGGTGATATTAATATTTTCAGTCTGGAATTAACCTTCCTCTGTGATGGATCAATTTTGCTAGTTAACAAATTTATACAATCATTTGTTATGGCAATTCTCTATATTGAGATTTTTGGACGAAAGAAGAACATAGTAGATAGGATAAATGAAAATCGAAAGACATATTTTCTGTATTCCTTCCTCAGTACCCACATTCCTGTGTAATATGCTAAAAACTAATTTTTTTTTTATAAAGGACAATGTTAAAATGTTTTTTGTTAATGGTTCAGTGTTTTTTTTTTTTTTTTTTTTGTTATTAATATGGTTGATATTTACAGGACATTCCAGAAATGCCAGAGAGGAAAATGACTGATGAAATAAATAAACCTATCATGCTCTGTAGATTTCCTGCAAACATCAAATCTTTCTATATGTCGCGATGCCCGGAAGATATAACCTTAACTGAATCCGTTGACGTGCTGTTGCCTGGAGTTGGCGAAATTGTTGGAGGGTCAATGCGTATCTGGGATAGCGAGGAACTTCTGGAAGGCTACAGAAGAGAAGGAATTGATCCTACACCTTATTACTGGTACACTGATCAGGTGTGTGTTGCATAATCATATCTGTTTAATTACTGAATTATTTTATTTATTTCAATTTTTATGAACCTTTATTAATGACAGATTTTGTTTTATTTTTTGGATGTTATCTACAGGCTTCTACTTATTATTTGTATAAAATCCTGAATGGTGGAAATTTATGTTTATAGTGATGAAAAAAATTGCCCAATATTTCTAAAGATGTTTTATTTTAACCCTTTCGAGACGACGGTTTTTTTTCAAACATGGTCCCCAGGAGCAAATTTTTTCTCTTCTTTTGGTACATTGATCCTTTGTAATAAAAAATAACATATTTACTATGGAAGTCATCCAATTTCTAATTAAATTACATAAATAAGATCATTGCACATCGGGTGTGCAGCTCATTCTTCGAAAAATTGTCATTCATAAAAAGGCTAAACCACTAGTGTCAACAATAAATAATAAATACACTCACTCTACCACTGTAACACACACACACATTTATTTTTGGCATTAGGGTTTTATTTTTTTATGAATAGATTTTAATTATATGGATGTAAACTTGGTTTTATAAAAAAAAAAGTCCTTCTCGCAGGAACTGCATCATCTTAGCGCGGTTCCGTTCATATCCCTAGTCTAATTTGGAAAGATTAAAATAGAAGCAGTTATTATTTTGGTTCCACCAGTCTTTTTTTTTAAATTAATTATTATAATGGCGTGTCAACCCTTAAGGTCACTAACGCCATTCCTGTGTGTAGTAAAGTCTTGAAAGGTCATGATTTACAATCTTACCTGGAAGGGTCGGCTACCACTAGAAACTGTCCCGCTAGTTACAAGGTCTTGGAATCCTGGAAATCTATATTTCTAACAATAAATTGTTTTTGTTATTTTACTTAACCAGTTTTATTGTCAAATACATTATCCAACTATAAGCAATTAAAAAATAACAAGGAATAAAACAGACAAAAAGAACCATTCGAATAAACGAAATCAATTAATTTAAAGTTTTAAGCACTTATTTCTCCGATTGACATCGCCTAATTAAAACTTTCTTCAGAACCTTTTTTGTGGAGCATTTAGTAAGCTTTCGAATATTAATCTTCCGCTTCACAAGATTGTCAACGGTTTTCGAGATACTAACGAAAGTATACAAAGTTACCAAAACTTTTCTTGTCTGTTAATAAAATATTTTATTCTAACCCTTCCTTTACTCTAAACATAACAAAAATTTCAACATATTAGTGTTGATGAAATTCGAACATGCAGAAAATGTTTCAACTGTATCCCATAATCCTAAGTACCAAAATCAAAGACAAACAACCCTCCCTAGGAAGGACGCTAGGCAGTTGAAAAGCTATATCTTGGAAATCGATATCTCTAACATTAAATTGTTTTTCTTATTTTTCTTAACCTGTTTTATTTTCAAATACATTATCCAACTATAAGCAATTAAAAAATAACAAGGAATAAAAAACAGACAAAAAGAACAGTTCGAATTAGCGAAATCAATTACTTTAAAGTTTTAAGCTCTTATTTCTCCGATTGACATCGCCTAATCAAAACTTTCATTAGAACCTTTTTTTAGAGCATTTAATAAGCTTTCTAATAGTATTCTTCCGTTTACCAAGATTCTCAACCTTTTTCGAGATATTAAGGAAAGTAAACAAAGTTACTAAAACTTTTTATGTCTGTTAATAAAATATTTTATTCTAACCCTTCCTTAACTCCAAACGTAACCAAAATTTTAACATATTAGTTTTGATGAAAGTAGAACATGCAGAAAATGTTTCAACTGAATCCCATGATTCTAAGTACCCAAACCAAAAACGGTATTCAAAAACTATTTTTCCAATTTTCTCGAAAACGGTTAAAGCAATCGCCTTGAAAATGGTTTAATTCGTTTTCCTAGCCCAGGAAGCATATAAAATGAGTACTTACAAGCTTATGAACTCAAAAACGTATGCGTTACGATTTTTTTTGCGCAAATTTCGCCCCAAACGCCATCTTCCAGTAGGCGGATTTTGCCGGTTAACGAACTTGACCTTTCAAATTAGACGAAAGATTTTTGTACCAAATTTCATCAAAATCGGACCATTCGTCTAGGAGCTACAGAGCGAACAGACAAATATATATATATATATATATATATATATATATATATATATATATATATATATAAATAAATATATATATATATATATAAATAAATATATACATATATATATATATATATATATATATATATAAAAATAAATAAATATATACATATATATATATATATATATATATATATATATATATATATATATATATATATATTGTAATGATTATTTATTATAAAAAGATTGCGCCACGTTGGGTCGCCAATAAATGTAATGATTAATTTTTACAATAAGAAATAAAGAAATTTTAATTAGTTTTATTATATTAATTTAAATTAATCTCAGGTATCAAAGTTCCGAGTGAATTGACGATATAACATTTATCTCCAGACAATTCTGAGATACAAACAATATTAAACCACACACAAACAATAATAAAATAATCGACACTACAAAAAAAAACAATTCTTACCTCTAAATCAATCCGCTTCCAACAAAACCTTAATTCACTTGGTATTCCTTGGAGGAAAGCTCTGCATTCCACCAACGCTGAGAAGCAACAGACAATATTCGAGCGGGGAACAGACTCCTTCTTCTCCCTCTGAATGCTGAGACTAGACTCCTTGTTCTCCCTATGGCTGCTGAGATTAGAGTAGACTGACGCCATTCGAGCAAGCAGGAAAGTTTAGCGTCCTTGCTTCTTAACTTCCGCAGTTTACCGGATTATATATAAAGATAACAATTATGTTTTTTGTAATACAAATAATTAATTTATTGTTATCTGGATGTAAATTTAATATGGATATATTGTATACCAGTATTGTCCAAAAACATTATTAATTTTGATCGTATATAATACGATGTTATTTGTACATATGGTTTGTGATTTGCGCGGGCTTTTCAAAATATCGATGGTTATTTGAATTTAAAAATATTTTCAAGAATGTAATATATCATTACAATATATATATATATATATATATATATATATATATATATATATATATATATATATATATATATACATATACATATACAAATTTGAACCACCGTTATTTTCGGTCTCTAGGGGTTCTGAAACGCGAAATTTTCTAGTCGGCACTTCCGGATTGTTTCATTGTATCAACCTTATAAGCGGGGTTCCTCCCTATGGGGGAGTTTAAAAATATGTATTATCATTTTAAACATTTTATATTATACTTGGTCTTCATAAAAGTGTTGTTTATGAGATTTTTGTGTCACAGGGCCATAGACTATGGGGCTAAGTCCCTGAAAACATTCTGCGTAAAATAAAACATCTGTGGAAATTTCGGCCAATTTTTTGCATCACTTTTTAGTTTCATATGGCTTATCACATAACACCATCAATTTTTTCGAATGAATCTATAAGGAAATTTAATCTAATAACAGTAATTAATTTAACAAATTAGTTTTATTAGAGGGACATGTTGAGTGTATATAATATCCTTTTTAACTGCCTCATTTACTCTCTTTAAAAAATTATAGCAACAAATGTGAAAAAATGTTGAGAACTAAACAATGAAAAATTTACTTTGAAAATGGATGTAAACTCAAATTATATAAATTATGTTTTTTATGAAAAAATATTTGACAATTTTCCTGCTTCTATTTGAAGCATTTTAGTGATACTATCTTCTACTTTGACTCAATTGCTGAAAAATATAAATTTGAACACACTAGTTCAGTGTTAGGATTCCAAATTTTCCAAAGTGGATCGGCCTTTTCTGAATGACTTACTAAAATATGGTGGGCATAGGAAAGGGAAATTGTTTCATTTGCTTAATTTTGTATAAAGTTACACTGAGGATTATTTTTATTATCTAGAAGGTAGGATTAATGATTATTTTAATGCATTTTTTGAAAATTATTTTATTAGTGTAATCTTCAGAATTTCATAATATTGTTAAGATTATAAATTGTTTGCATAATGTTATCACAAAAATTGTTGTGATCACTTTTTAGGAAGTGTGTTGAGTCAGCATTGGTTAAATTATAACAATGGCTAACATAATATATGATTATAATATATAAAGTAATAATATGGCAATTGATAATTTTATATTCCCTTTACCAAAATGAAAAGTATTATTATCTTTTTAATTTCTGAATGTTTGATTTCAGAGGAAGTATGGATCATGCCCCCATGGTGGTTACGGATTAGGCCTTGAGAGATTCCTATGTTGGCTTTTGAACAGATACCATATAAGAGAAGTGTGCCTTTATCCACGATTCCTTAAGCGCTGCAGGCCCTGAATATGTTTAATAAATTTTACACTCAACAATTCTTTTTTTTTTTTTTTTTACTTTTCAAGCATTTAATTTTTTCATGCAAGGATGGCGATGTTCTGTGATATGAATTATTTATACTGCTTACTATTAGACATTAAGCTTATGAAGATTTGACATTTTTCTGTTTCTTTTAATCACTAAGAAAGTTCTTATTAATTGGGTAAAAAAATTGCATTTAATGCATACCATTTTAGTTAAATGGATGGATTTTCAAATATATAGTTGTTTCTGATAATTTGTATTTTGTTTAATAAACCTTGTTCTTCATTTTCTCCTTTTATCTTATAATTGATCCTTGTACTCATGAAATCCATATCCAAAAAAGTCATTATTGTTTAAATAAGTTCTTGTAGCAAGTGTTTTCTAGTTTTCTATGCCTCCAAGTGCTAATTCATAATTCCTTTAGCTTCAAGAAGTTCATGGCCAGTCACTAGAACTGTCTACTGCTAGATCCTACGCCCTGGTACAAAAATATATCAAAGCACTGAAAATGAGTGGGAAAATGTATATATTTCCATGAAGATGCAGATTCTCTTTCAATATCAATTAAGAATTAGGAGTAAATAATGTGTAACAGATTGTTTAGTAAATAACTTGTACTTAGTTCAAGTCATGAAATCTTATGTCAGTGGAAGAGTCAGAGCTCATAATATAAAGTCCGACTCGCAGGAACTGCATCATCTTAGCGCGGTTCCGTTCTTATCTCTAGACTCATTTAAAATGATTAAAATAGAAGCTGTTATTATTTTGGGTCCACATTTCTAGAAAGCATGAAGATTAGATAGTTAGCCGTCGAGGTGATAAGTAAAGATGGAATGGTTGGGATGCGGCTAAAGAAACCTACTCATTGGTAGCCTTCGTCAGCAATGAAAGTTCCATCTTTACTTTCAAGAAAGGTCTTATTTACGATCTTACCTGGATGGGTCCCCGCCCTAGGAAGAACCCCGCTAGGCATTTGAAAAGCTATATCTTGGAAATCCATATCTCTAAGATTAAATTGTTTTTCTTATTTTTCTTAACCTGATTTATTATCAAATACATTATCCAACTATAAGCAGTTAAAAAATAACAAGGAATAAAAACAGACAAAAAGAACAGTTCGGATAAGCGAAATCAATTACTTTAAAGTTTTAAGCACTTATTTCTCCGATTGACTGATAGCTATCAAGTTCACCGTCGAGGAGGAGAAGGACGGAAGATTGCCTTTCTTAGACCTCATGATCATTAGAGGAAACAATGGTGAGCTGGAGCACACCGTTTATAGGAAGCCCACGGCCACAGGGAGATATTTGCACTCAGACTCACACCACCACCGGGGCCACAAAATGAGTGTAGTCAGGACACTCGCACATAGAGCTGTTAGCCTGTGCAGTAACCGGACACTCCTGAAGATGGAATTCGAGCAGATGACCAAGGATCTTGTCAGCAATGGTTACGATCAAAAATTAATTTCGCGAACCATCAAGGATGTGGAAAGCCGACACAGGGAGGAAAACAGCCGGACAGACACGAAACAAAGAACCAGAATCTCCTTGCCTTACGTCAGCGGTGTCAGCGAGAGGCTGGGCAGACTCTTCAGAAAAGAGGAGATAGATGTCGCCTTCAAGCCTCTCAACAAGATAGGGGATTGTCTCGGGAAGAGTAAGGATAAGCAGCGGTTACAAGACCAGGGTGTCTACCTTCTACCGTGCGACTGTGGGAAGGTGTATGTAGGTCAAACAGGTAAGAAGGTGGCCACCCGGATCGAACAACACGCTGCTGACTACAGGCTGGGACGCACCAAAACTTCGGCGGTGGCAACACACGGAGAAGAGTGTCCCAAACAAGTATTATTCGACCGAGCCAAGGAAACCAGCTTGACAAGGAGACTAATTAGAGAAGCCATCGAAATACATAAGCATCCGGTGAACTTCAATAGGGAAGATGGCCTCATCCTCCCAGACATTTGGCGGCCCATCCTTAAGAAGATAGAGGAGAAGACAGGGACTCAAGACGACCAGCGCCCCACACGGACCACCGACGAACTACAGACGACGGACGAACGACGAAGACAGCCCTCGAGCCCTATTGGCCCACGGAGCCCCTACACCATTGGCCCGCATAGTCTACGAAGCAGGGCTATAAAGGAGGGAAAATCCGGGAAAAATTCATTGCTGCTCGTAAGAAGAGACTTGCCTTCAAGACTTCTCGAGCAGCAGCCCACCACTAACACCGGGACCCAGGCAGTGTCCGTCTCGGTTCGCCTGAGGAGACGCTACGTCTTCACGTGTGTCTACCGAAGGCCCCGAGCACCGCTGGCGGAGACCAAGGCACTCATCACGGCTGCATCGCAGGAACCCCACCATGTTCTCGTCGGGGACCTCAACGCCCGACACCAAGTCTGGCAGTGTTCCACGGCTAATGAACTGGGGCGGTACATAGTGAGGACGAGTCTCGGAGTTCTTCATCCGGGGATCCACACATTCAGACATGCAGGGAACCCCGCCTGGACGTCCACCCTAGACCTGCTCCTCACTAAGGATCTGCATGCAGTGACGAGATGCAGTGCCCTGGACTTTGGTCCTTCAGACCACCGCCCGGTCTTGTACGAGATGGAAGGAGACCCGCCTACGCCGCTGCCTACGAAGTACATCCTCCACAAGGCAGATTGGAAAGGATACCAGGAGGATATCCTCTCCGACCTGCCCCCCATTGGGACCTTCGGAGCTGCTGCCGACCTCGACGAAGCCGTCACAAGCTTCACCGAAGTCATCCAGTCCGCCGCCGATAGAAGGATTCCTAAGTTTGTTCCGAAGCCCATCAACCAGCGTAAGCCTCCTGCTCACATCACCAGGCTGATCGGGATGCGAAACAACCTTAAGAATATATGGGCGCGGACGAATGATAGAACCCTGAGGGCCCCTATCAATGCCATGACCCGGCAAATTGCGCAGCTGTCTGCGCAATGGAAGACAGCCCTCTGGCACGAGCAGCTCCGACGGACCCACGAGGACACTAGGCAGTTTTGGCGGCTCCTTCGCTGCACGGTCACGAAGCGACGCGAGGTCATCCTCTCCGAAGGCGATCACCTCCTGTCACCGGCAGAGCAAGCTGAAGCCCTCGCCGATTACTACGAGGAGAACGACCGTCGGAGAACCGACACGTCGCCGAGGCTTGACGGTGATCCCCAAGACCTCCCCAGGACCCCGCTGCACTTCACCTACAGGCAACTGGAATCGGCGCTGAGGCGAACCAAGGGAAACAAATCCTCCGGACTGGATGGTGTACCGTATGTGATGCTGAAGATGCTCCCTAGGAAAGCGAAGGCCTACCTATTGAACATCTTCAATGCAGCCTACCGCACTGGACACTTCCCCGAGGCATGGAAGCACGCCGTGGTGGTCCCTCTTCGAAAACCAAAGAAGCCAGGAGACAAGCCCGAGCACTACCGGCCGATAAGCCTGCTGAGTCACATGAGCAAGATCTTCGAAAAGTTGATCCTTGCTCATGTGCTGAAGCACTGCGCGGACGCGGATGTAATCCCCCCGGAACAGACTGGCTTTCGGCCCGGGCTCTCCTGTGATCACCACGTCGCCAAGCTTCAGAACACCGTGGCCGCAGAGCTCAACAAGAACAGAGCAACGGCCTTCATCTCCCTGGACTGCACGCAGGCGTTCGACTGCGTATCCCACCAGGTGCTTTTGCACCAGTTGCGGTGCTACGGATTCCCGGCACAGCTTGTCAAGATTCTTGAGAGCTACTTGTCGGGAAGAACGTTCGCTGTCAGGATTGGTGGTGATGTATCCAGCAGTCGACCGTCTGCGTGTGGTGTCCCACAGGGATCGGTGCTGGGTCCAGTGCTGTTCACCATCTACACCGCCCACATCGTGAGGATGCAGTTCCCTCGAGTCGCCTTAGCTGCCTACGCTGACGACATTGGCGTCTACTCTACTAGTACGTAAGCGTAGGATAAGGTGTAGATTTAAGTCCAGCTCCAGGCTCCAACCCGTTGGGCCTGGAGGTCTCTATGTACATACTAAATAAATTTTGGAGGGTGGGAAAAAAAAAAAAAAAAAAAAAAAAAAAAAAAAAAAAAAAAAAAAAAAAAAAAAAAAAAAAAAAAAAAAAAAAAAAAGGAAAAATTCATTCCCTTGACAACCACCGAGGACGACACATAGCAGCCTGAAGAAGTCGGAGATGAACCCGACGAAATATTGCGATGGAGAGAGGAGCGACACCGCTGGAGAAAGAAGCCGTTCCACACAAACACATATATATATATATATATATATATATATATATATATATATATATATATATATATATATATATATATATATATACAAATTTGAACCACCATCATTTTCGGTCTCTAAGGGTTCCGAAACGCAAAATGTTCTAGTCGGCACTTCTGGATTGCGTCATGAGATCAACCTTATAAGTGGGGTTCCTCCCTATGGGGGAGGGAGGAACCGCGCTAATAAGACATCTATTTTCTTCACTGACATATTTTGTTTTGGTACTTTTATTGTAATTATTAAAGTAAAAGTCCTCATCTGAGATGGATGGTTCTTTTAAAATCTATTGCTACTTCCATATTTCCTACCTCCACTCCTTCTAAATGCACTTATTAAATACCTGGCAGAAGGTCCATAAAAATATAGGTAAATTTATAAATATATTTATTAAACACATGTCTACTATAGCCCGAAAAGAAAGATTTAAGTGTACACATCCGAACTTCTGAGGGAAATAAATTTAACTGGGAGAATAAATAAACAATATTTTTTTTTTTGTGACATAGTTGTTATAAACTGCAAACTCAATTAATTATGCATTCCAGTCAAATTCGAGTGGAAGAAATAGTTCTACAAGAGATGGGCGATCTGAATCGATCTTTTTAACACGGTATATCTTTTTTTAGAATTGCTCTCCAAGGGCCGATCTTTTAAAGAATCGCTCTATCTAGAATTGTTTCAAATTTTAATCAGGGTTTACGGTTAGATTTTTTTGTCATGTCATAGAGTGTTATCATCATGAAGTTATGATAGGAGGGGAGGCGATGTTCTGGTAAAAACCTGTCACGTAAACAAACCCATGAGCAGAAATAGAAAATAATTCCGGGGGGGGGGGCCTTTCAAAATTCAGAACTTCGAATATTTTTAGGCAACTAAAACGCTATTACGCCTAAAATAATATATTTTTTATGAAGTAAGTGATCTTATTTAATTTGTTTGTATGGGTTTTATGACACATTTTTACTATCAAATCAAAATTTCGGGTGGGGGGGCTGCAGCCTCCTCAGTCCCCCCTGATATACGCCCATAAACAAACCCAGAAGGCGGACTTGTTGTCAAAAGGTTTTGATTTGTTTTTGAAGGTTTACTTTTACCATCATTTTAATTGGGTATAACTATTGAGTGCAAAATGCCTACCTGTTCGGCGTTTGTAAGGAGATAGAAACTAATTATGCTGCAGGTCGATTCGTAGTAGTGATGGGCGAATCTCGAATGTGAATTGATTCGAATCGAAATTGAATACGAATTCGAAGTAAAAATGAAATCGATCCATATCGAATAGTGATCTATATCGTATATCTTCTGATCCTAGAAGATCGATCTGAAATCGCCGATCTTTTTTCATATCGATTCGAATTCATTCAAAAGATGGATTCATATTAGAGAATCGCTCATCACTAGGTTCCACATTCTTGGGCTTTTAGATCTACTTTTCATAGGCATTTTGGTGTGGAGAATAGAATGAAATAAGAAAAATTGAAAAAACTAGACATTTTATTTCAGATGCTCAGGAGAAGACAGACCGAGTAATTTGAAAAATGGTCCACATTTATACAAAAAAAAAATTATATAATGAGATGATAAGAAGTCAAGGAACGTTTGGTATTCCGCATAGAAAAAACGTCAGAGTTTCAGAAAAATCTATATTTTGAACGTTTCAGTCTCTTGCAAATTTCGGAAGTGTAATTTTTTTTGTGGAGTAAGTTTCGGAATGTTAATCTCTGATAAGATAAGCAGCTGTATCAGTAAATTCTGAATTATCCGTTTCATCCAACCTAAGCTAGGGAGTTTTCTGAGTAGTGTATGGCTAAATGTTGAAGCCGGTGGCCTTGAGGATTGAAAATAATATACAGGGTGTCCCGCATTGAGATGTCATAACTTTAAGGGTTTATTCTGCACTTCATTTGTAGTTCAGGGACGCAGAAATGAGCGTCCTATCTCAACATGTAGCAGAGCTATTCAAACTTTTGTCTATTTTCAAAACTATTGGGGTTTCTTATGAAAAACTGTGTTTTTCGGATTTCTGGTTTATGTATTGTAAATGACGACCACATTTTTAGAATTTATATTAAATTTCCAGTAAGAAACACCAGTTATTGAAATGTTGTCATGTAAATTAGGAGCTACACTAAGAGCCATATAGATGAGAACTATTCTTATTAGGGTTTTCTTAACTCATTCAATATTTTCTTAGTCAGCTATTTGTATACTTAGCGGTTTGCCTCCGCCTCAAAAGTTGCCTTATTTAATAAGCTTTAAAATTGTACCCTGTTGTTTTAAAAACAAAAATTATTTAAGTCTATTTTTTTCTGATTTCTATGTCAAACCCAATACATTTGCTTTAGTGTGAAGAAGCCATTACGAACACACTATTTAATTTCACGCGAATATGGTGATGTCCCATCCTTCCAAAATTAGGTACACACACTTTTTGCTCTGATTAAGGATTAGGAGGCACTTTGGAAAGAGTGAAATATGACAGAAAAACATTTTGGAAATAATCACAATTATTGTTAACATAATAAATACAGATGTTATATTTTTATGCTTTGAGGGTCTTGTTTTATGAAATTTCTATTTTTAAGAGTAGTATAATAGTCTTTTCATTTAAATCTATTTTTTTCGCTTTATATTTGCAGGAGAGAGTTTTTTTCAATACAATTTCTAATGATTGTAATGAATAACCCAGTTACTTATAATCAATAACTTATAAGCAGATATTGTAGTGTCTAATTTTATTAAATAGAATAGAATTAAAAATAGAAATTTAATAAAACAAGACCCTCAAAGTATAAAAATATAAGATCTGTATTTATTGTGTTAAAATAATAACAATAATTGTGATTATTTCAAATATGTTCTTCTGTCATCTTTCACTCTTTCCAAAGTGTCCCCTAATATATAAATTTCTAAGAGGCCATTTTAGCACAATACGAAGAAATGTAGCTATTGAGGTTGCACTCATGAAAGACGTTTTAAGCAATTTCTTCAATTCTTCATCGATACAACGTGCTAGCTACCGAAAATGACGCCTGTTACAATTGTCCTTTCCTCTTTTCGTCGTCACTACTTGTTTATATTTTTTTAACGGGTGTTTCTTATTGGAAATTTAATATAGATTCTAAAAATGTGGTCGTCATTTACGATACATAAACCACAAATCCGAAAAACACAGTTTTTCATAAGAAAACCCAATAGTTTTGAAAATAGACAAAAGTTTGAATAGCTCTGCTACATGCTGAGATAGGACGCTCATTTCTGCGTCCCTGAACTAGAAATGAGGTGCAGAATAAACCCTTAAAGTTATGACATCTCAATGCGGGACACCCTGTATAACTCGAGACACTCCCTTGAGGTATGCTCTTTTCCTTCAATCAATGTTTTCAAGATTGCTACCAGTTGATTCGTGATTGATGTTCATTTGCAAAATGTGCATTTTATTGGGATTTTTACACAAGTATAAATAGTAAAAAAATATAAACAAGTAGTGACGACGAAAAGAGGAAAGGACAATTGTAACAGGCGTCATTTTCGGTATCTAGCACGTTTTATCGACGAAGAATTGAAGAAATTGCTTAAAACGTCTTTCATGAGTGCAACCTCAATAGCTACATTTCTTCGTATAGTGCTAAAATGGCCTCTTAGAAATTTATCACTTAGCAGTGAAGAATGGCTACAACGCCGAGGATGTGGGTAGGATTGTAATAAGGAGAAAAGAGAAGAAGCCCAAAGTCCAGTTTGATACCTTATTGATCAACACTACCTGGCAGGAAGGTGGTGTTCCATGGAGCAGTGTAGGAAAAAATTGCAAAGGTATTAAGGAAAACAGGTCTGCACGTGGCTTTCAAGAGCAACGACAGCCTAAAAAGGTTCATTGGAAATGTTTAAGACCCGACAGATTTAAGAGGGAGATCCGGGGTTTAAAGAATGTGCTGTGGAGAGTTTGGAGGTTGGGAAGAACCACGCGGAAGTTATGGGTAAGTTATAAAGTTGTACAGCTTAAGAAAAGGTGAGTCGGTTTTTTGTTATGGAAACGCCATACAGGAAAACCACCTGAATGCCCTGCACAGTGACGCTTTTGGCTAAACAACACTAGATACTAAACAATTTAAATTTTAGTAATTAAACATTTTAAATTATTATTTGAAGATAAAGGAAATTTATATTAACAAAACCTCAAAAATAGTAAGTATTCAATTTAAAAAAGTCATATTTTTATTACGATTAATAAATAAGTCATATTATAATATTAAATATTGTAATATTTATAACATTAAGAATTTGAACAAAAGAAAAATAATAAAAATAAACGAATATACTTAGAAGCATCTAAGTAATAATTTAGATTCTAGAGTTAATCTCCAAACAGATATAAAAAATAAAAAACCCATTCACATATGAACGCACGCACGCGCTCTCGCACTATATACACAATCCCATTTACTAATATATCAACATTAATGAGAGTTACTTTTATACCTTTTCTGCTAGAATCCTTGTTTCAAAAATTCTTTCACAGGTGTAACCTCAATAGCTTACATTCCTTCGAAATGTGCTAAACAGCTCTTTTAATACACGTTCCTCTAAGGCTTCCGGCCAATACCAACATTGGCTGACTTATAATGATAGTAAACAAGTTTTTCACTCAGTTAATTAGTTCGTCATAAGAAAGGTAACCTTGAAACAAAGAAACTACCAAAATCTTTTAAGTAACTGCAGTCTAAAAGTTTCATTCAATCAGGATTTTTTTTTTTTTCTACTTTCCTTAATGTACTTGAACTTCAATACCGATTTAAATAGCGGAAAGAACAGACCTTCAAATGTACTTACCATTTAAACCTTAACATTTACAACAAACAATCAGAACGTTCGTGCCTGTTTTTGTGTTCTTAACTGGAGGTTATTCTTTTTCACTAGCTCTTTTGAATATTTACAGAAAGGAATACATTTACAATCATATAAAACAATTATAATTAAAGTCTATAGATGGTCTCAGGGAATAAGTTGTTGAATTGGAAAATATGCAAAATGAGTTAAGTGCTCTATGATTCATGGGTGTATTTAAGGAGGGGGGCTGCAGCCCCCTCCCGAAATTTTGTTTTGTTGAGAACATTTCATGTAAAAAAAGGCTATAACAACGATAAATGGCTTCTAAATTTACCCTGGTCTACTAGGCGTCTAGGGGACCTTAAAACTCACTTTTTACACTACAATATTTAAAATTTTCCATACACCCCAAATGCCTAGGCGCTCTCAGATCCCCCCCCCCAATTTTTTTCTATATAAGCTAGAGCTATGATTGGGGGCGAGGTTAGCTCAGTGGTAGAGCACTGGACTAATACGTTGGAGGACATGAGTTCAAATCCCGAGCAAGCACTAAAGATTTTTTCTTCTAGTGTCTTCGTTCGTGGGTTGAATTCGGCCTCCCTGACCGTCCCTAGGCCAATTATTAATTAATCAAAATTAATTAATTTAATAATGGGTACCCTGGGTGCTAATGATTCAAGCAGTCAAGGGGAAAATCAGGCGGCCGGAGCATAGTGCTGACCACGCTATCTCCCTAGTGTGCTGTATGGTCATGAATCAGATACCTCTATAGTATCTGCCCCTCAGGGCCCTCGTGGCCTCTTACGGGACTGATATTTTTTTAGAGCTATGATTATCTCCATGGATAGTGTAAAGAAGGGTAAAATAGCGTGTTTTCTCTGTAAAGAGCTGCCCTGAAAAATTGAGATTTTGAACTTACCAAGTTTATCCCAATGACAATCAATATATAGAAAAATGCGGTAGGCCAAAAAAATCCAGAATTTACGCGTCAATTAATTTCTTGAACCCTGGACTGCACGTTTCACACACTTCAGGTGCGATCTTCAGGAGGAGAAAAACTCATTACATCAATAATGAGCATGAGTTTGTAAAGGTGAACCCTCGCCTTAGGATTAGGATATGGGGTTTGGCGCTCAACTACTAGGTTATTTGCGTCTTCTAGTATATCGGCAAAAAACGGTTATGGCTCCTAGGTTCTGTCTAACTAATGTAGTTGCTTAACCTATTTTTGCTTATTTGATTAGATTTCGAGACGTCTTAGAGTTTGGGGTGTCGTTTTTTGGGCTGTGTGTAGTGATGCGTCTGTTGTTTTGTTTTTTACTCGCCACGTAAAGAGTGAGATATACTAAAATTATCAGATTTATTAAATGAATAAAATATTAATTTTCTGTCTAGTAAATTAAGAGTGGAAGTATTTAAATATTTTATCTCTGTTTTTAACTAACTAATTTTTTTGTATAACACGAATATTTGATTTTACTTTACTCTCAGACAGGTTTTTTTGTAGTTCTATAATTTCTACATATGCGAAATCGAAAACGCATTTTTTTTTTTTTTTTTTTTTTTTTTTTTTTTTTTTTTTTTTTTTTTGTAACTGATTGTGAATGTGACTAACTATCATAATGTAAATACTCATTTTGGGCTTAAATCTAGTTGGGGTTAATTTTGAGCTCTTAGTGCCCTGATTCGGATTTTCGTAAAACTACAAACACTGCTTCATTTTAACCCAAATAAGAATAAAAACGTGGAAGAGAGTGTAGCAAAGCACTTAAAGTGTAATTTTGTAAGTAGAAACAACAGAATTTGCGTACCTTTAAAATGGCCTTAGTTGACAGAAAATCGTATTTAAATGTCTTTCATTGTTTTATTTATGTTATTAGAACGTTTACTCAGTAATCTCCGGTAGGATGAACGCACAATGATTGTAAAAAAGTCAAGGGATTATCTTTCCTAGATAAGTGAACTTAATGAGAGAAGCATTGTTTCGTAACATTACAGGACAATTTTCAAACGAATTCATAACATATTAAAAGTGAAGTTATACCCTGGATACCATTCAAAAAAGTCCGACTCGCAGGAACTGCGTCATCTTAGCGCGGTTACGTACATCTGGAAGAAATGGAATAGATTAGCATCACAAATCACAGGAAACTGACACTAGCCAACTTACACAGAAGCGGATAATTCTTAATCTGTATAAGTCAATACAAATTTGTACTGAAAACGTACTTACTCTTCGAATACTGCTGAGAAGGCTCTATTCTAAGCAACTAAAAATTCGTTGTCATTTTAAGTATCTTGTTTTACTAGCAAATTCGTTTTACTGCTATAATCAACAGTAAATATGTGCTTCAAGGCGAATAAAATTCCATTCTGTCGTGGGTTAAATCTTTCTACAAAATAAGAAATAACGATAACTTTAGTTGGAGGCTATGAGGAAGGTTTTATAGATAGAATTCAAAACAGCCAACGATTAGCCACAGCCATCTTGTTTACCACAGCCATTCCAAACTTATTACTAATACCTTTCACCGTTTCTTAGGTTATTTTACTACAATACTAATTTTACTGATAAATGCAATTTAAAACAAAAAACAACCAATTAAAAAGTGAGATAAACAAAGAGAAAAACCCATTCAAAACAACAGTACAAACACTTTTTAAGTTTTAAGCGCTTATATCTCTGATTGACGTTGCCCCATCGAATATTGCTCCAAAACCTTTTTCGTAGAGCATTTAGTAAGCATTCGAATGGTTACCTTCCACATACCATGATTTCCCAACCGTTATCGAGATAATTACGAAAAATGTAGGAAGAACCGAAAAATTTTCATGTCTATCAATAACATATTTTTTTCGCATACTTCCTTAACTCCAAATATAACCAAAATTTAAACATCTTAGTTGGGATTAATTTCAAAGATGTAGATAATATTTCAATTGAATCCCGTGATTCTAAGTACCCACAAAAAAATAATAACTTACAAAAACATTAATTCCACTTTTCTCGGAAACGGTTACAGATATCGCCTTAAAAATGGTTTCATTTGTTTTCCTATCTTAAGAAACCTATAAAATAAGTACCTGGAAGCATGAACTCAAAAACGTAAGGGTTATGATTTTTTTTGCGCCTTTCAAATGAGACGACAGATTTTTGTACCAAATTTCATCAAAATCGGACCATTCGTCTGGGAGCTAGAGCGCGAACAGACAAGCATATATATATATATATATATATATATATATATATATATATATATATATATAAGGGGGCTGAAATCCGACCTCTACCTCCCTGTGGTAGCCCCGGGAAACGCCTGTTGAAGGTAGGCTAACAGTGGCGGTATGGTGCAAGTTGGCAGCAGGACTTGTATCTAAGGAATGGTGGCGGAAGAACTCTATCGGAGTCAACGGCAGCTTCCTGAGACATAGTTAGATTGTTTATTGCGAAAGGGCAGGGAGAGCTCTACAGCCGAAGTGAAGGCAACTTCCTAGGGGAGGGCACCCCAAAATCAAAGCCACCGGTCCTCCTGGTATGGGGGTTGAGCATGGGGCCAACCCCTCCATCTTGTAAAAATCTTCTGGTTACGAAACCTACGATCAAAGAAAAGCTGGACAGAAATAATGGCAATGACCCTGGCGAGAAAAGGAAATCGAATAATCGGAAAGGCTTGACCTTGGCTACATGGATCGTAAGGACCATGCTTCAGCCAGGAAAGATGAAAGAAATCTCTGATGAAATAATGAAATTTAATATTGATGTAACTGCGTTACAGGAAATAAGATGGAAAGGACAAGGACGTATAGACAAAAAGGAATACTCTCTCATCTATAGTGGATCAGATGAAAGGATCGGCCACTTTGGAACAGGATTTATAATAAGTAAAAAACTCAGAGGCTCCCTATTTGATTATGAACCTATTGACAATAGAATCTGCAAGGTAAGGTTTAAGGGGAAATTTAGAAATATAACCCTTATCTCAGTGCATGCGCCCAAAGAAGATAAAAACGAAGAGGAAAAGGATGAGTTTTATGATAAGCTAGCTACGATTTTTGACTTAATTCCCAGATATGATGCAGTGGTAATCCCAGGAGATTTTAATGCCCAAGTTGGGAAAGAGGATTACATCAAGGAGGTGGCGGGAAAATTTACATTGCACGATGTAACAAATGAAAATGGGCACCGCTTGGCTGAATTTGCAGCGTCGAGAGACCTAAAAATTAAGAGCACTAGTTTTGAGCACAAACGTATACATCTTGGAACATGGAAAGCGCCTGGTGGAAGTGTGAACCAAATTGACCACATACTATTCTCCGAAAGACATGCGTCTAGCATAATTGATGTTAGAACATGCAGAGGACCAAACTGTGACAGTGATCACTTTCTAGTGCGCGCATTGTTTAGGAACAGGATTACAAATGTTAAAAGAGGCCGCAGAGAGGAAAGGAAAAAATGGAATGTGGAAAAACTCAGGTGTGATGAAGCAAGGAAGAGTTTTGAAGAAGTGATGGCAGATAAACTGCAGCAATGTGATGAAAAGGAGGACATTGAAAACGAGTGGTCTGCTATAAAAGAAATAGTCCAAGATGCGGCAGAGCAAGTTTTTGGTGAGGCAAGGAGTAGGGCAAACTCAGAATGGTTCGATGATGAATGTGCCAAGGCAATTGAAGAAAAGAATGCCGATAGGATGAAGATGCTTCAGCGAGACACTAGGAGTAGTAGAGTCAAGTATTCGGATAGTAGGAAGAAAGCCAATAAGATTTGTAGAAAGAAAAAAAGAGGGAATGGCTGAGAAAGAAGATAGAGGGTATGGAAGAATTGCGGGAAAATAGAGAGCAGAGGAAATTCTATCAGGCAGTCAGGAAAATGAGGACCGGTTTTAAGTCCAAAATGAATGTTTGTCGCAGTAAGGATGGCGTACTGTTGGAGGAGAGAGCTCAAGTGATGGATAGATGGTCTGAGTATTTTAGAGAGATACTAAATGACATTGAATGTGTCAATGAGAGCATCAATGAAGGCCATGAGCCGGACACGAAAGCTGATCCTGATATGGAACCGCCTTCCTTTGAGGACGCATTAGAAGGATTATTTTTTTTTTTTTTTTTATAATTTATTTATGAGCACCCCGCATTGACAGCGTTTCGCCCAGGTACACATATAAAATAGAAATACATAACAACAACAAAATAGTTACAATATTACATAATTACAAATCCAATTACATTATTGTGTGTTTTAATCTAATTATACAATTAACTTTGTGAATAACATACAGCTAAAAGTAAAATTAACTAGTAAAAAAAAAACAATACATTTTTAAGAAAAACTTATAATTATAAAAAAAAGGAAGAAAATCGTTCCTATGTACAATATGACTATATATAATCGCAACAGTTTCTATTTACAATATAGGTTCTATGCATAATATGACAACATACATAAGAACAATAGCCCCATGTACAATCAATAGGAAGGATCCTATGTAAAATAATTATGAATAAATGAATAAATCACGTCATGAGTGATGTTTATAAAAAAAAAAAAAAAAAAAAAAAAACTTTCAACGGCGATGTTAAAAGCGTAGTTTGGGTCGTCTTGACAATCAAAGACAATGAATTAAGAAAATTAAGTGGTTGTTGTAATACATACTACGCCCACATGTTGACTATTTGAGGAGTTTGGTCTGGGGTTTGTTAAATTTTGTTAAAAATATTGTTGTCTTTAAGAAAGGTAAGTATTGCGTTGATATGGTGACTGCTATCACGGAGTAGTTCGTTCATGTCTCGTGGAATTTCCATGTCTTGTCTCAAATTACAGTCTGTCAGTATATGTTGAACTGTGAGGTCTTTGTTACAGATTTGGCACAGTGGTTTATCAGACTTTGTCATAAGGTATTCATGAGTTATACGTGTGTGGCCTATCCTTAGTCTGGCTAACACTACTTCTTCTCGCCTTGAATCCCTGTATGACGAAGCCCAGTCGCTTACGGTCTGTTTAATTTGTCGAAGTTTGTTTTCTGTTATGCTCGACCAGTTAAGTTGCCATTTGTCTTTTATGTCGTTTTTATTTTGCCGTGAAACTTCTTTGTGGTACAATTTAAGTTGGCCATAAGTTGGTTCCTCCGTCACAAGTTTTGCTTGTAAGTCAGCAGCCGTGCTTTGTCCTAAGTCTTTGTGTCCTGGCAGCCACCATAGTGCGATGTGCTTTCCAAATGTATGTAAATTGTGAATTTGCTTTATAATTTCTATGTGTTGTGTACATGTTCTGTAAGCTCTGGAGTGAACTCAAAGAGTCGCTACAGATGATTACATGTGGCTGGTGGGTTAATGGGACGTTCTGTAGTGCAAGAAGGATAGCACGGAGCTCGGCTTCTAATATGCTAGAATATGGTGGTAGCTTTAAACGGAAGACGCTATCTTGGATTATAGCTGCAGATCCGACACCATTTGGCGTTTTGGACCCATCAATGTAAAATGTTTGGCAATTTTTGTGTTTTGTAATAAATGCTTTAAAGTATTCTGTGTATAATATTGTACTGGCTGGATTTGTCTTTTTGAATTTTGTGAGTGTTAAATCTATATTATAATTTTGAGTTATCCAAGGAGGTGTTAGTGTAAGTTTGTGTGTAATAATGTTTGGATTGCTAAGACCAAACTCCTCTTTCACTCTACGATATCTTATTATGAACGGTCGAATGTGGCCTTCTCTGCGTTCATAGCCGTCAGCATGAGGGTTGTCTAGTATGTCACTTATACAAGAGGTATTGGGATACGAAATAATTTTATTATAAAATTTACTTATGAGCATAGCTCTCCTAATGTGCAATGGAGGTTCTGCTGATTCAGCATACAAACTTACTGAGGGGCTTGACCTAAAGGCACCAAGGGCTAGTCGAATTGCAGTGTTGTGTATAGGGTTTAGCATGTTCAGTGTACTGGGTTTGGCAGACGAGTATGCTACACATCCATAGTCCAGGAGTGATCTGGTATAGGATCGGTAGACGCTTAGCATTACACGTCTGTCGGCCCCCCATTTTTTATTACCAAGGATTCTTAAAATATGTAACGATTGTTTACATCTTTTGAGAAGGTCCTTTAGGTGGGGTACCCATGTGAGGCGTCTGTCAAAGTGTAGACCTAGGAATTTTAACACATCTGTTTGAATAACAGGTCTATTGTTTAAGTGCAGAGTGTAGTTGGTGTTTTGTCTTTTTCTAGTAAATAAAATAGATTTCGTCTTGTTTGTCGAGAAAGTCAGTCCAGTTTTCTCGGTCCAGTGTCCTAGTGAATGAATAGCGTTTTGAATTTTGTTTTGTGCTTCTTCTACTGAATGGGACGAGTAAAACATTAATAGGTCATCAACATATAAGCCGTATTGCACATCAGGAGGAATATGTTCTTTTACTGTATCCATTGCTATGAGAAATAATGTAGTACCGAGTACACTGCCCTGAGGAACGCCCATTTCTTGTTTAAAGACACCTGAAAGGCAAGTTCCATTTCTTACTCTGAATGTTCTGTTAGTGAGAAAGGAATTTATAAATTTAAGGACCTTTCCTCTAACACCCCATTCATAGAGCTTAGTTACGACGATTCCTTGCCATACTGTGTCGAATGCTTTATTTATGTCAAATGAGACGGCTAATGTTGATTTTTTATTGAGGAAACCATCTATGATATATGATTCCAATCGTATTATGTGGTCTAACGTTGAATGATTTGGTCTAAAACCACATTGAAACATTGAAAGTAGTTTTTTTGTTTCAATTAACCACATCAATCTTTTATTTAGCATTCTTTCAAGCAATTTGCAGACACAGCTGGTCAGTGATATCGGTCTGTAACTTGCAATGTCTGATTTGTCTTTATTAGGTTTCAGTATTGGAATAACGATACTGCTTTTCCAACATTCAGGGACAGTCCCAGAGTCATAAACTGAGTTCATGACACGCAATAATTGAATGAGAGCAATATCTGGCAGATGTTTAATCATTGAGTAGGTAATGTTGTCGGGTCCAGGGGAAGTATCTTGTGTCTTAGATAATGCAAGCTGTAATTCATGAAGTGTGAATGGTTCGTTTATTGGATTATTCGCGTCAGGTATAGCAAAAATGTTAGGTTCGTTACTGAGTGATGGGTTGTTTTCAGGAGTTTTTGATATTTCATAGAAGTGGTTAGCTAGAGCATTTACGATATCATTGTGGTCTGTGAGTATCGTGTTTGGTGTTTTGAGTCCAGATATAGGTGCTTTATATTTTTTATGTTGAATTTTTCTAAGGTTTTCCCAAATAGCTTTAGGTGAAGAATGTCTGTTTAATGTTGAAATAAACTCTATCCAACTTTGCCTCTTAGATTCAATTATTACATGTCGACAAACAGCTTTCGCTCTTTTATACTTCGTTAGGAGTTCAGTTGATGGAGTGCGCCTGAAGCTGTTAAGAGCAGTACGTTTTTCCTTTACGGCCTTTTTACATCGTTCATTCCACCAAGGGACAGGAATGTGTTTGTTTACTGTCTTATTCTTAGGTATGTAGATTTCTGCAGCTGTTTTTACTAAGTCATTGAAGTTGTTTATATCGTTTAAGTTTTCTATTCTTAGTCTGTCCGTTAAGTACTCTTTGAACCCCGCCCAGTCTGCTTTGTTTGTATTGAATCTTTCAACTGTTTGAAATAGTTCACTCGGTGTATTAAAGTGGATTACTATCGGGAAGTGGTCACTATTAAGGGGATCTGTTTTGACTTGCCAAGTAAACCGCTGGATGATGTCAGGTGAGCAAGTAGTCACGTCAATGTTTGAGTAGGTACCAGTCCGTGTGCATAGATGTGTTGGCGAGTCGTCATTGAGGGGAATCATGTCATGGTTATCCAGAATAGTTTCAATTAACCTGCCTTTTGTGTTTGTTATTTCAGAGTTCCATAAAATACTAAGAGCATTAAAATCGCCAAGGAACATTAATGGCCGTGGAAGCTGAGTCAGTAAGTCTTGTAGTTCCGTGGGGACGATCCTATCTCTTAATGGAAGATATATATTACAAACAGTCATTCGGAAGGGCATGTACACTACGCAAGCAACTGCTTGCAGTGTAGTTCTAAGGATAAGTGTATCTTTAACAAATATAGCTACACCACCAGATGCTTTTCCTCCTAATGTGTAATCATATTTATATGTCGTGAAACCTAATAATGAAGCGTTTCTGTTGGGTGTTGTGTGAGTTTCCTGAAGTGCAACGATTTGAATTTTTTCTGACTTAACTAAGTGCTTTAGGTCATCCTTATGCCTTTCTAGTCCGTTAATATTCCATTGTAGAATCATTGGAAAAAGATAGATTAAGCGAATCTAAATTACACAGTATGTAAATAAACTTTTGTATATATAGGAAAACAATATTTTTATATTTTATTGGGTAATATAGCAAGCGTTTTTCATATATTTTTACCTTTTTAAGTCTCTGTAATGTCAATGGGGACGGAAATTTCGTATTATAAGAAATGGCCAGAATATTGAAAATCATGGATAATTTCTCAGGTAATAATTTTAAGATTTTGATCATGCATTTTGTTTTCATACCGAAGATGCCACAGAATAATACGTAAAGCACTTCTGTATGTTGAATTTGAATGTTAGTAAATGAAATAATTGATGTAAAATAGGGGAGATTCATTTTGAAAATTGTAATAGATTTAATTTGAGGTAAAGGACAATGAATAATAAAGGTAATGTTAGGGATGATTAAAAAAGGGGTCATTATTTCTTTTTGTTGCGTTCACTAGACCTTAGATTAAGATTTGTTGTCTTTGATTGTTTAGATGAATTTCCCACTAACCTTTTAGAGCTGATGGAATCTTCAACATTGTCCTCTACAGGTATTATCACCGATCCTGAAGCAGCTTCTGCTGGAGGATTAGAAGTCTCCTTGCTTGAATCTGCAGCTGGGATCTTCGACCTTTCGCGCGGGCTGGTTCTTTCTGCACGAATCACCTGCTTTTCGTCTGTTTGTTTTTTCGCCAAGTCCGTTATATTCTTCTCACCAAAACATTTTAAGGAAATGAGTGAGAGTTGCTCCTGTAGTAGGAGCAACTGTGCTTTGATACCTGATAGATCCTTGTTAATAGACTCAAATTGCTTTGAGTCTTCCTCATTGACAGTCTTTGTCGTGGAGGCATATGTCGTTGAAACCCGTGGAGAAATTCTTCTTCCTGCCTCCCAGTAGGACAATCTTTCATGCGCCATTTTCTTTCTGATGAGCACTTCCTTCTTCTGCATTGGACATTCTCTATCACACGCAGGGTGCTCACCTTTACAGTTCTTACACAGGATTTTAGAGCACTTTCCCTCGTGCTTGCCTTCCCCACAGGTTCTGCATACTTCTTCCGTCTTTCTGCATCCTCTACTGGTGTGGTTGTATCCCCAGCATTTATAGCAGATTAACGGGAGTTGTACATAGGTCCTTAGTGGTGTAATAATATACCCGATTTTGATTTTTTTAGAAGGATTAAGGAATAACAGAGCTCCTGGAGAGGATAGTATATCGGCAGAAGTTATTAAGTGTGGCAGAGATGTTTTCAGGCAGCGACTATATAATCTAATGCTGAGGGTATGGCTTGACGAAGAAATACCTAAAGAATGGTGCTCAGGTTTAATTTTCCCAATATTCAAGAAAGGTGATAAGATGGTATGTGAAAACTACCGGGGAATAACCCTCTTAAATGTCGTCTACAAAATTTTATCCAACCTTCTAGTGCAAAGGCTCAAAATTTATTCGGAAAATCATAACGGATTACCAGTGTGGTTTTCGCCCTAACAGAGGTACTACCGACCAGATTTTTATTCTGCGACAAGTGCTCGAAAAGTGCTATGAACATTTTCATATGATATTATGCATAATATAGATGTTCATATACTGTTTATTGATTTTAAACAAGCCTTTGACCGAATTAAGAGAACCCAGCTTTTTAGTGCACTGCGTGAATATAACATTCCGTTCAAACTAATCCACCTTATTGAAATGACGATGCGGAACACGCAAGCCAAAGCACTAATTGGCAATGAGGTTAGCGATATCTTCCAATTTAACTCTGGAGTAAGGCAGGGAGACGCCCTCTCAGCGATTTTATTTAACTTGGCACTGCACAATGCAGTTAAAAGGATCATGCCAGGTGGAAATTTAGCTTGCCGAACAACACAAATATTGGGATATGCCGACGACATTGCAATTTTAGGTAGGAGCAAAGCGGCAATAGTTGAGGTGCTATCAACATTGGTTGCGGAATGTAAGAAGGTTGGACTGGTAGTGAACGAGGCAAAAACCAAGTATATGGTAGTCTCGACCTCAGGCGCAAGAAGGAACCCAGAAGGCTTTGAATTCCAAGAATACAAATTCGAAGCAGTGAAATGCTTTACTTATCTTGGGGTGCAGGTCAATAGTGAAAATTTGATTAGCCAGGAAATCAGAGGAGGAATTATGGCAGGCAATAGAGCGTACTTTGGCATGCTGAAACGTTTTAAGTCGACGCTCCTGACTAGAATAACAAAGCTTAAAATCTACAAATCCCTCGTCCGTCCAGTAGTGTGCTATGGAGCCGAAGCCTGGACGCTGAAAGTAGCTGACCAGAATGCTCTAAGAGTTTTTGAAAGAAAAATTATGAGAAAAATCTTTGGTCCCATATGCGTACAAGGCGAATGGAGGATAAGGAAAAATCAGGAGCTGGTTGAACTGATGAAAAAAAGAGAACATAGTACGCTTTATTAAGGCTAGGAGAATTAGATGGCTAGGATAGGTGGAAAGACTGCCCGATGATACAGCCACGAAGAGGATAACTTGGGAGGAATTTCCTGGAAAAAGGAAAAGAGGAAGACCCAGGAAAGGCTGGAGAAGTGACGTGGAGGAGGATCTGAAGCGGATGGGAGTGGGGAATTGGAGGGGAAGAATGAAGGATAGGGATGAATGGACGAAGATCGTGAAGGAGGCCAAGGTCCACCTCGGACTGTAGAGCCCGTCAGTAAGTAAGTAAGTATATATAAATATATATATATATATATATACAAATTTGAACCACCTATATTTTCGTCATCTATGGGGTCTGAAACGAGAAAGTTTCTAGTCGGTACTTCCGGATTGCGTCGTGAGGTCAACCTCATAAGCGGGTTCTCCCTATGGAGATAGGGAGTAACCGCGCTAAAAGATTTAACAAAATTTGTACATAAAAAAATTAGTTTTCCTGTTTAATTAAGTTTCAGGTAGTTAAATAAATAATAGTTAGATAATTTAATAAAACAAAAAAGAAATAAAAAACACTGTAAATCGCCAATACAAAAACTATTTCAGAATACCTGTAAATTATTAAAAATGTTTCATCATATGTAACAAATGAATCAATTTTCAATGGTGCTAATGACCCCCCATTTAATTACACCCAATTAAAAAAAAAAAAATTTGATATCCTTTAGTGTACACTGGTCATTTATTCTAGTAGATATAGTTGTAAGGTTTTTGTAATAATCTACTAGTAATATTATATATGCAAAATCCATTATATATATATTGTAATATGATTAATATCGGAGAGCTATCGGAGCTACATAAAACGAGGATAAAGCAACACGTGAAACATTTCAAAGATAACGTCTCACAAAAAAAAAAAAAAAAATTACCAAATTCACTTCATACTGTTCCCTCCCCCTACAGTTTTGGATTACTATCTAGCGGAACGCCTAAAAGGAAGATATAAAACAATTTTTAATCATGCCGGAATTAGAAGCTGTAAAAATTATCTCTGAAAGTTATTTGTTTATGTAAGAACATGTTGCGAAATTTTTATAATTAGAGAGAAGGGAAGAAAGAAAAAGAAACTAATTTTGTTGTTGAGGTGAACCAGTTTTTAAGTTTCTCAGTATACATTCTTCTTCAATTGAAATTTTAATATTAAAAAAAATCAAAATAATTTGTGCTATGTAAGGTGCTTGTTCCCTAAACTGAGACCGCATGAGCCGAAAAAGTCTCACTCGCAAGAACTTCGTCACCAAAAAACTCCCCAAAGAAGGAAAAATATTCTTATTATCAATTTATAATACAATTTGGAAAGAAAAGGTCTTTCCAGATTCATAGAAAAATTCGATTGTCATTCCTATTCCCAAAAACTACATAGCTCAAAGCCGGAAGACTTTCGCCCGATTTCCCTCATAAATTGTGCATCTAAAATTTTAGAAAAGATAATAAATAGGCTTTCCTGTCACCTTGAAAATCGCAGGTTGATACTCGTATGTGCTTCTCATTGTGGCTTCAGAAAAGGGCATTCAGCTTTGGACCATTTAGTAATCCTTGAAAACGAAATACAAATAGCATTTTCGAAAAATGAACACCTACTTGCCGTTTTCATGGACATTGAAAAGGCTTACGACCGAGTTTGGAGATGCATGGTGCTACAAACTCTTATGAAATGGGGTATTAAAGGCAAAATCTGGTTCTTCTTGAAAGAATTCCTGTCAAACCGAACCTTCTATGTTCGAGTAGAAAATCGGCTCTCTTCAAGATTCATTCAAGAAAATAAAATACCTCAAGGGTCAACACTAAGTGTAACTCTCTTCCTAATAGCAAGAAATTCTGTATCGGAATTAATAAGTCGACCTGTAGGATATTCATGATCTCGTTATTTTTGTGAGATCCTCATCATTGGAATTTATAAAATGGAGGCTACAAGAAATAATATTCCGATTTGAAAGATGATCTCGACAAACAGGATTCTCATTCTCCACGACGAAGACCAGAGCTTTACATTTCTGTAGAAATGTATGTCACCACACTTAACCATTATTTATATTCGATCAGCCGATCGATTGTGTGGACAAAATGAAGTTTTTGGGATTGACGTTTGACTTAACCTATATCCACCTTCATGCAGCTTCGATGTAGGAGAGCAATGGACAGTGGAACATTTCTTGATATCATGAAGAAACTACACTTCCTTGAGAAAATCAATTGGAATTGGATCTTCTCTTGCAAAAATTCTTGGCGACAAAGAAGACATACAAAAACTTTTTGTTTTTTAAAGAAAGACAAATATGTATTCAAAATTATAAATTTTATTTATTATTATTATTTTTTAAAAAAACAATGGTTATTCAGCAGATGTCTTCAAATGAGATTGTATAGTTTATTGTTTTGTAAGTAGGAGAATATTGTGTTTATGTACTGGCTGCTGTCCATCAACAATTCGTTCATGTCGTGTGGAATATTTAGTTTGTGTCGTCTTCTGCATTCCGTAAGTAGGTGTTTCACGGTAAAGTCTTTATTGCATTTATTACAGGTTGGTTTGTTAAGCCCTGTCATGAGATATTCGTGTGTTAGTCTTGTGTGGCAAATTCAGAGTCGAGCAAGTACAACTTCTTCTCGTCTGTTGTCTCGTTAGCTGGACGTCCACTCTTAAGTAGTAGTTTTGATTGTAGTCGAGTCCAGTGGTCTTGCCAATAATTTAAAATATTTTGTTTGATTGCATTGGTCAAGTCTTCGTATGTGATTCATAGGTCGAGCTCAAGTTGTCTTGCAGCTAAAAAAAGTGTTTTTTACCTATGAATCCAGTTTTTTTAGTATCTGTTTTGATGTAATTTTAATTTCTTCGTGTGACTTACTCAAAACAAAAATTGAAATTAAGATTCAAGAATATATTTTTAAAATGTTCTTAAAAATTTAAAAAACTCATATAGCCACAAATAAAATAGATAGAGAAAAACAAAAGGAACAGTAAACCCTAAAGTAACAAGATTGTGCCTTTGTTTCGTCCCCTTAATTCCGAACTGGATCGGTAATGCCTTGAGAATGAGTAACATACAAAAAAACTACAAGCCGGGTTTTTTTATGAGATTTTTTTTTAAGGAAGCGAGTCTATTAAAGCAGTGACTGCGGAATGAAACGGCTCAGTCTGTTTAGTTCCCGCACTCATGGATACCGTGAAGTCGTTCAGGGTGAGTAGCTTTTAGCGCGGTTCCTCCCTCCCCCATAGGGAGGAACCCCGCTTATAAGGTTGATACAATGAAACAATCCGGAAGTGCCGACTAGAAAATTTTGCGTTTCAGAACCCCTAGAGACCGAAAATGATGGTGGTTCAAATTTGTATATATATATATATATGTATATATTTATATATATATATATATATATATATATATATATATATTTGTCTGTTCGCTCTCTAGCTCGAAGACGAATGGTCCGATTTTGATGAAATTTGGTACAAAAATCCGTCGTCCAATTTGAAAGGTCAAGTTCGTTAACCAGCGAAATCCGCCTACCGGAAGATGGCGTTTGGGGCGAAATTCGCGCAAAAAAAAATCGTAACGCTTACGTTTTTGAGTTCATAAGCTTCTAAGTACTCGTTTTATATGATTCCTGGGCTAGGAAAACGAATGAAACCATTTTCAAGGCGATAGCTTTAACCGTTTTTGAGAAAATTGGAAAAATATTTTTTGAATACCGTTTTTGGTTTGGGTACTTAGAATCATGGGATTCAGTTGAAACTTTATCTGCATGTTCTACTTTCATTAAAACTAATATGTTGAAAGTTTTGTTACGTTTGGAGTTAAGGAAGGGTTAGAATAAAATATTTTATGAACAGACATGAAAAGTTTTGGGAAGTTCGTATACTTTCATTAATATCTCGAACACGGTTGGGAAATCGTGGTAAGTGGATAGAAACTATTTGAAAGCTTACTAAATTCTCTACAAAAAAGATTCTAAAACTATTTTTGATTAGGTTATGTCAATCGGAGAAATAAGTGCTTAAAACTTCAAATACGTCTGTTTTGTTCTTATGAACGGGTTTTTGTCGTTCTTGTTGTAATTTTTGTCTCTTTCCCTTCGTTTTTTATTGCTTTTTAGTTTTGTAATTTCTTATGTTGCGAAAATATTGTGTGTAAAACAGGATATGAAAAATGAGGCCAATTTTCTGTTGCTAGAAATAATATAAATTTTGGGAACTTTCTTTAATATCTCGAAAACTGTTGAGAATTTTGGTAAACGGAAGAATACCATTAGAAAGCTTATTAAATGCTCTACATAAAAGGTTCTAATAAAAGTTTTGATTAGGCGATGTCAATCGGAGAAATAAGAGCTTAAAGCTTTAAAGTAATTGATTTCGCTTATTCAAAGTGTTCTTTTCGCCTGTATTTTATTCCTTGTTATTTTTTAATTGCTTATAGTTGGATAATGTATTCGAAAATAAAACAGGTTAAGTAAAATAACAAAAACAATTTATTGTTAGAAATATAGATTTCCAAGATTCCAAGACCTTGCAACTAGCGGGACGGTTTCTTGTGTTGCCGACCCTTCCAGGTCAGATTGTAAATCCTACCTTTCAAGACTGGTGGAACCAAAATATAACTGTCAGGGTTCGGTCACTGCTACTTAATAAAACTACATTTTATCGTAAAAATGGTTTTATTGTGCCGACGTTTCGGCTTGAACTTCAAGCCTTCATCAGGGCTGTAAATACAAGTAGGACATATTTAACACTAATATATGCACATATCTATGTAAATATATATATATATATATATATACATATATAATATATATATATTTATATATATGCATGTACACATACACATATACACGCACACATATGTACATATATATGCCCACATACCTACACATATGGGGTATGTATTATTAAGTAGCAGTGACCTAACCCGGACAATCCCTACCTTGCATCATCAACGGTCAACGATCTCCTCTCAACAAAATAATAACTGCTTCTATTTTAATCTTTCGAAATTAGACTAGGGATAAGAACGGAACCGCGCTAAGATGAGGCAGTTCCTGCGAGTCGGACTTTTTTATAGACACCTCTTTCAGACTTTTCGGCGAGCTATCAGTCTAGTAGAAACACACGGCGGCGTAGCATGTATGATCTGAAATACTATCTCAGTGAACTTTATTGCAAATAATAGTCGAAAAATATAATACTCTTTCCTCCCTCTAAAATTAGGGGAAAGTCATTCTTAACGTGGAATGCATGATCAGACACAGCACGGAAAAGAGGTCTTCCAACTTTGTATGTGTGTATATAAAAGGTGATTCAGGTATAATTAGCCAAACTCTAGGAGCTGATTCTAGACATAATTTCCAAAAAAATATTTCATTTGGAGTATGGACCGATTCCGAAGGGAAAAGGAGTTATGACCCATTTTCTAACGTAGACATATTTTTTATAAAATAAGAAAAGATTGCTCAAAAACGGTTCAAGATAATTAAATTCTATTTATACCATCATAAAAAAGATAAAATTTGCTTTAAAAAAACATTGATTTAATTCACTAAACCCATTGATACAAGATATTTTGTGGACCTCCAATAAACCACTTCTGTTTTTCTCAATAAATCGGAGGTTTCTCGCGAATTTTTTTCTGAGTCCCCTAACGGACTACAGATTCACTACTTACAGGAAAACTACTACATTTAGTAAGCATTAAATCTACGCAAATGAAGTGGAAGTTTCTTGAAGGATAGGTTGAATGATTGACCCCCCTTAGTCAAAAAATGTGGAATGGAGATTTGTTACTTTCAAATACCTTATGTGAAGAAATTATGGGTTATTCATTTTTATTGGCCAAACTGCGAGAATATATATATATATATATATATATATATATATATATATATATATATATATTGAATATAAAAAAGACGAGATAAATGGAAGTTTGTTTACACAATGTGGTTGAAAATATTCCATTTTTATTATAAGAAATATCATTACTACTTTTATAAATTACAGTCAGAAAAACATATTGTTTTTTCTTTTATATTTTTATGTTATAGATGTTTATATTTTGCTGTATAATTTTTACCATCGTTTGCTCATAGACTTAAAGATCAAATCACCTCGATGTGAATTTGTAATAAGTACAAGCTTTAGCACCATAATGAATATATTTGTTAATCATATGAAATTATCATAACCTCTATAAGCACCTGTTAAGCAGGTTAGTTCTAGCTGATATATTAAGACTAGCCAACCATTACACCCTTTCTTCTCTCAAAGATTGAGACGACTTGGCTGTCTGACTCTCCTTGCACTCCTAGTCCTAACTCTTCTCTTCCTCTCTCTTCCTGTCTCTCCTTCTTTTCTGGTCTTGTTCGTACCTCTTTAGTTTCACTTTTTTCATCAACTGCCTCTCTTTTTTCCTCTCCCAGTCGATCTGAGGTAGAAAATCGTGATTCACAGGGTACAATGAATACCTGATTTCTCCTAATAATTCGCCCAGATACATCTATCAGATACTCCCTTTCATTAAGGCCATGGTCTAAAATGGTACCATATTTCTTCAAATTCTTCACCCATACCTTCTCACCTTTTCTCAACTGTCGAAGGTTAAAGGCTCGATTTCTATTATCAATGTTTTCTTTTGATTTGAGTCTCAAATCCTTAATTCTTGGAAATTTGTTTATAATGTTATTATCATTTGGATTATTTGCTACTTCATCTACCATAAGCTTCAGTAAATTGAAAGATGCTATGGCAGCCTAAAAGCGGTTCTTTTTTTCCTTTTACAACATACACGGTTTCTTCAGGGTCGACTCCATTCTTAGACAATACAACATTAACTTTTCCTAGCACTGATAATTGGCTACTGCCCACCCCATGAAGCTTTCTAGACGTTTTGTGTATTTTTAATCGCAGCTGACCGACCATATTTGGACCACAGATACATACGTCAGCTCCTGAATCGATCTTGAATCGGACGTCCTTCCCGTTGACTCTTATATTTGTATAAAATAAATCATCTACCTGAGATGTTGATGTAAAATGTACGACCCCAAGACTGCCGCAGCTGGAACTGGAACTCCTTCTTTCCACCTCGTCGACCTTCTTCTTGGCAAGACGACAGACTGACTTCCAATGGCCCCTCATCTTGCATGAAAAGCAAATAGAGTCTTTGGCTGGACACTTCTGACGATGCTCATTGCTGTAAGCTGATCCGCATCTGTAACAAGATCTATGAAAATCTTTTCTTTGACTCTTTACCCTTTTTGGACCCTTAGAACGATGGCGATCTTTATCAGAACATTTCTTAGATACAGCATCGCACTCTACGATTCCAGGATAATTATTTGATTGGCCACGGATCATGTCTTGTTGTACCTCTATGACAGAAGCTAAACGGATTCGGTCAACAGCATCTTCAATCTTTAACTCTCGACGTAACTGTAGTTCAGTAGAAAGATGTCTATCGGCTAGGCCCGTTACTAATTTGAGCAATAACAAGTCTTTTCCAAAATTGCAATGTTCACAAGTCCAGTCACATTTGGCTGCTAATTTGTATAAGTCTTTTATATATCTGTTCAGTTGGTGCCTGTGATCTCAAAAGAAATTTTGAACGTTCGTAAAATAAGTTTTTTCTTAACTTGAAATGATCATCAATATGATTTTTCACCTGGGCATAAGTGTTCCTTTTATCCGGAGGTAAACCAATAGAGGTTAGGAATTCATCTCCCTCCAAACCCAAAGAATAAATCAAAAAAATAATTTGTTGGCATTCACCTTTGTTACTTAGACCGCTTGCTGACCTGTAAACTTCAAACCTTCGAATCCATTGCGGCCATTTCGAAGAATCTTGGAAGTTAAATTCTTCAGGAGGCTTAAGTTCAAAGCCGATAATTTCTTCCTTTCTTGAAGTCCTTAAAACGTCCAAAAAAGCTTTGGTAATTTCTTCAATTGGATTCATTTTTTTTTTAATTTACCGCTGCCACCATGTAATAAGTACAAGCTTTAGCACCATATATTTGTTAATCATATGAAATTATCATAACCTCTATAAGCACCTGTTAAGCAGGTTAGTTCTATCTGATATATTAAGACTAACCAACCATTACAGAATTCTCAATAAATAAATATTTAAGTACTCCCTAGTAGATAATTTTACTACTCATTCCAAACAAAAATTACCCTTTGAGTCTCATTTCTAAGAATGTCTATAAACTCGCTAATTTCCTGTTTTATTGGCGATTTTCAATTTTTCATAATAATAATGAGTTGTTATCCCTGAAATATATGTTGAATTCACCATTGTAAAATTCATCAAATTTCCTGTAAGAATATTAATATATAATATTTGAGAATTCGCAGACAAACATTTATTCAAATGCTTTAATAATGAATACATAAATTTGAAAATTAATGAATAATTTAGGCCAGATTGCATTCTGGAATTGGTTAAATTCCCCCCACCCCCAAAAAATTTCTTATTTAATAAACTTTCTTCCTTATTCCTTATTTAATAACCGTTTATACTTATAAGGAAATTACATTTTTGTTGTTGTTGTAAGACGTGTCAATCTTTAAATTTTTTTTTTTTTTTTTTTTTTTTTTTTTTTTTTTTTTTACATCTACAACTTTTTTTTTTAGGCGCATCTACAACTTGGCCATTAGCGCCGGGCTATCTACAGGTTGCCACCCTCTTTAAAGTTATTAACGCCAGAGTAAAATATTTATGCTAGATATTTACGCCATGTGAAACAGTACGCATTATCAAATAAATATAAATGTTACTGTGAGGCTTGATTACTTTAAGTGTCATATTTTCATATATGCTTAGCAATGCAGCTCCTGCATGACGGACTTCCTCAGACACAAACGTGTTTTTGAAAAAGTGTATTTTAATGAAATACAAATTAAAATTAATTGCCAATATTTAGTAAGCATAACCCACCCTCATAGTTATCAACATCAATCAACTTGAATGCAATATATTTGTTTTATCAAGGTGAACAACTTCCGAAAACAATTCTTCCTAATAGGCGGTAATTCATAGTCGATAAATCTCATTCTTGTGGTCTTTCCACACGGTCATAAATCGCTCTTTCCGGAAGAACAATAAAGTAACTACAAAAATGTGTCGAATGCAAATTAGTCCATAGACAATATCAGAAACAAATCCCATACCTAGGGGAACATGGACGTAATTGTAATTTCACTCAATATCGCCTTTATTACACAAAAACTTCACATTTTCGTCTATTGATCTTGATGAATAAAAATAAGTCTACAATAATATCGCAGCGACTGGATATAGCTGGTAGGAGTCAGAATAAAACATCCTATAATATAAAATAGAGGCGCTCCTAGTGATAGCTTTGCCAACCACTACCACTTGTGGCGGGTGAATTCTATTCAAACATAGTATGTACTAAGTAACCCCCCCCTCCCCCACTTCCGATAGACCGCTTCAGTTCATTCTTACAACACTCCTTTCTCATTAGATTCCGGCGTCATATACCACGTTTCGTTACAATACAGCAGAAGTTAGTTTTTTTTTTTTTTTTTTTTTTTTTTTTTTTTTTTTTTTTTTTTTTTTTTTTTTTTTTTTTTTTTAAACAAATCTTTCTCTTTGATGCCAACGACCTTTATCCAATTTTGTTTCAATTCCTTCGGAGGAAAGTGCAAACAGCAGACATTTTAGATAGAAACATATTCAGACATAACTGTTTTAGCTCATTCAGAAAGAACATAAAATATGTCTGGGTACAAAGAAAAATCCACCTTGTCAAATTGTACTTAGCGTGGTGCTACCGGGCCCTTACAGCGAGCTATTGGTCTAGAAACACCAAATGCACTTCACAGGTGTATTTATCAGGTCGACGCTGTGAGTGGAAGGGAGGAAACTGTTAAAATTCAAAAAGTATTTTAAATGTTAATTCTTTACCTGAATTGTCTGGTCTTTCTGTGGTCTAGCCACTGGCACGCTGGATTCTCATACCGGGAATTTGGGTTAGTGTCCCATCTGTTAATATTTTATGAAAATTAAATATCTAGTCCAGATTTTAGTCGCTTCGATGGGCATAAAAACACAGATCCCCTCATTGGCAACTGACTTCCACTTATTCTTAAAGAATACGCTATTACAAACGACGAGTACATTAACATTTTTCTCATTCATTTACATTGTGTTTCTGACACATTCCTAAATTCTATCAAATATCCTCAAAAATGGAATGGGATAATACAAACACAAACATCAAAAAGTCCAAACTCTCACTTAAGATCCCTAGTTATGACGACCAACCCAGTTTACATCTAAAAGCAATTATTTAACCCGCGGAAAAAGTGATAAGAACGTTCAGTGCAGCAGTGGTTTCATTCTATTCCATATTATTATAGTTGGATGGTTCCATATTATTTTTGCAGCCCATAACAGTGTGGAAAACAGAGAAAAAAAACCCGTTATATATATATATATACATATATATATATATATATATATATATATATATATATATATATATATATATAAATATATATATATAACACCGTTCACTTACGGACTCGATATATTAAAGGAAGTATGTGCAAATCTCACTGCTTATACCGGTTAATACATTGTTTTCTAATACTTCAAAAGTATATATCTTAGCTTAGGCGCATGTTAAACGTTTTGGAAAATTGTTAGCTCAATTTGTCATTTAGGAATAAGCAAAACTAAGATGTGACCATGGAAACTCGACTTCCACTAAACATATACACATAACATACATAAATATTCAGCACCGATATTTTCGTCATCTATGGGTTCTGGAACATGGCCAGTTCTCTCACCACCCCCGACAATTCTACTCGAACTTCATAAGCGAGCCTTCGTGTGCTGTTCTTCAAGCTTGTCTAACCTGCATTCTCTTCTTTCCCAGGTTATCCAGGAGGCGATATGGATGCTATATTCTTTCTTGATTGCCACAATCACTTGGATGAGACTTCATTGGATGATACACAAATTGCCAGGTCCACCGGCGAAGATCTTTCCTAAACTGGGCCATTCTATCTACATAAAAGGTATATAAAACAATTCATGTATCGTCACTCAAATTTCACAACCGCGTAAGTCATTTTTGCATTTGGAAAAATGCTATCCGCCAATGATGCGATGAATAAAACCAATAATAATAATAATAACTTGCAACTTATGAGGATTTCCGACTTAAGACATATTTTCGGTAACATTTAAACGAAAAACCTTCTCTGGGTGGTCTAAAATAGATGAGAGAGATACGCGGTTACGCGGAAGTAATAGTCAATTTTAGCGCATTCTATTGCTTTTTTTTTTTTTTTTTTTTTTTTTTTTTTAAAAAAAAAAAAAAAAAAAAAAAAATCTGTTATCGTCATGTCCGGGAGATAATAAGGATTCTGAAGATACCAATAACTCAATTTCGCTAAAAATCGACTTACGCGGTTATGAAATTTGAACGACGATATATTTTTTAAAAACTTTTGTTGTTCTTGAAAATGTTATTTCCACATAATTGGGATAGATTACATAAAGATAGACAATAATTTCAATCAAGACTGTAGTTACCGTTCATATTTTCACAAAATGTATCCATTTGCATAATTTGGCATTTAAGAGTTTCAAGCCAAATTACCACTTCTACTACCAACTATCAAATATTTTCAGTTGTACGGAAGGCAAAAAGTGTAATATTCGAAATTGCCGAGATTAATGCCCGCAGGCAAGTAATTTCTTAAATGCTTCCTGCTGGTTCCTCCAAGGGTCAATATTGAATAATTAATAATCATAAGTCAATAATTGTTATAATTTAATATAATTTGGAAGAGAGCTAAATTGTAGTCATATTCAGGGTTATCAAGAAGTAAAAAGCATCGTATGAGATTGTGATTCAGGCTTATCTTTCCCCATTTACTCACTAAAACTTTCCGTTCCTCATCGATCCTGCTAGATAACGAAAATGACCCCCGTGAAATGTATGTATATATATATATATATATATATATATATATATATATATATATATATATCACACATGCATGTGTGTGTGGGTGTGCATGTCTGTTAACACGATACTCACGGGAGTTTTTCCCTTGGCAAATGATTGAACGAGTTCGCTAACCATCAAAATTAGTCCACCTAGAGGGACCCAAATTACAAATTTGCCCATAGCGGTAATTTGTATTGTAGTGCAACGAAAGTAGGTGGACTTCGTAGGGATTTACTGAGAATGTTGTCTTGTAAAAATAAAGTAAATTGTTTCATTAGAAGAAGGGGTTTACTCTAATGTTCACATTGAATGATGCTGGCCAAATGACTTGATCATTCGTTGTTATTCAAACAGTGTACATGGGAGCTTCTGCATTCTTATGATTGTGGAATGTTCTCTTTTTACATTTGGACGCTTTTATCATTAATCAAGAGTTATAAACAGTATGTTAAGTTTTTGTATATTTAATAAGAAGGATAGGTACCCAAAACTCTGGAAGAAAATTAATTACAAAATTAATTATTGAATCACTTATTCATTACAAATATAAGTTGGCAAAACCATTTATTCATTTTGTCTTACTTTAAGCAATTAAAGAGGAATGAAGTGTACATAAACTGTAGTAGCGCCTTCTGAGGACTGTTATGAAGCTCCTGCGTGACTGCATTTTTTCATTCATAAAATATCTGCATTCACTCCCCACATTAAGATCTCTTGGCCATGGCCTTGCCCATTATCATCAGGACCCGTTTTAATGGTTCAAGGTCTCCGTAATGGACCGTCATCATTTTTTCTCCGGCTCACTCGGTGTTCTGAAACCTCTGTAATTAAATAATAATTATATACGTTTCTCATTTCCTTCTAAGGCTTAGGGTCGATGAAATACCACACCTTTTTGTTAACAATTACATTTTTTAAAATTTTCCGCCCTTTTACTTTTGTTTTTTTTTAGTTGGACAAAAATGTTTTGCTTTAGAAGCGCCCATGTCAAGGTACGTAGAACAATTATTGAAGCTGATAGCATAGCTTTAGCCGATGATTTTGTGATTTGTGCCTTTTCCACTGACTCTGTAGAAAAACAAATTGATATTCTACAAGAAATAGTGAGAACGTAGGTCTAGATATTTAATTTCAGAAAACAGAATACATGACCAATCTTAATTCTGCCCCAAACTTTGTAAAACGAATTACAGAATTAAAATGGTTCATAAATTTGAATATCAAAGTGAAATTATTTAAGAATCGAATTTAGAAAAATTCACAAATGATGCACGTCATCAAAAGATGATGAAAGCCTTCAGATTGACGCGTAACATTTATTATAAGAAATCAATGTCTAAACACGGAAAACTGTACACGGAAGACACTGCAATACGGAAATCAAGCCAGAAGGTCTCTGAGCGGCTGAACTTTTAGCTGTCAAGTTTTTCTGAAGAGGAAAACTGACTAAAAGATTAAAAACTCAAAAAAGACAACGGGAAAACGTTGAGTTAAACATGAGGACCGACTCGCAAGAGCTGCCTCATCGTAGCGCGGTTCCGTTTTCCATGAGAAGGAAGATTTCAGGCGTCACAAACTGATAGTATCCACAGGAGAAATTACTCCACCCTCTATCTCAACGTGCGCTCTTGGAAACACTATAACACTGTTTCGCATTTATATATATATATATATATATATATATATATATATATATATATATATAAAATTTTAACCACCGTTATTTTCGAGATCTATGGGTTCCGAAACGTGAAATTTTCTAGTCGGCAGTTCCGGATTGTGTCAACCTAATAAGCAGGTTTCCTCCCTATGGAGAGAGGGAGGAACCGCGCTAAAAAGCCATAAATATTCTACAGAAACATCAAAGGAATAGATCCATTTAGAATAACAAAACTAATCGTGGACTATAAGAAAATTATAGTAAGGAAATAATTAAATAAATTGCGACAGCAAAAGAAGATTCAAAAAAAGCAGGTGTAGAAAATATACGAAACAAAAAGAAAAATTAGTTTTAAATAAAAAGGTCTGATACTTTATCGACCCTGAGCCTCCGAAAGAACGAGATTGATTAAGCCTTTATCAAATGGAATTTATACATGTATGTGTGTCTATATATATATTTTACATAGAGGCGGATTGAGGAAATGAAATGTATTAACCAATATGAAATATTATTTTTTTACGAATGAAGAATTATTTTTAAATCTATTTTTCAGAGCTCCTTACTCACTGCGTAAAATGGCAACGGGATTATAAAGTTTGTCAAAAATTCTACATGAGTGTTTATCCAACGGTGATAGTCTACTCCCCGGAAGCTGTTCAGGTAAGTTTTTTCCTCTATTGCCTACAATTGTAATCGATATGTATTAATTCCAATGATTGTTTACGTTTATGGTATATACTTTCCAGGGGCGCCACATGGGGGGTCTGCCGAATACAGTTGTCCCGGGCCCGGGCGCCGTGGGGGCCTCGCTAATTGGGGGGAAATGTATAGGTTATGAGCTTGTAAAAAGAATGGGGTTTAGAGATATAGACGGGCGTAGCCTATATTTATTGGAATGGGTTCTATATTTTTTTTAATGTACATAAACGACAAAACAAGTGCAGTCCCAGAATAGTATACTTCATTAGGAGTCGTAATAAAACTACAAGTACCGAAAGTGACCTTTGCTGCACCGATTGTCGGCTTTTATTCTCATTTCGCTTAAAACTCAAGATGAAAATAATTTCAAAATGTCCAAAGGCCTATAGCAAAGTACTAGAATTTTCAGTCTGGCTCTGAGAAGTGGGGGCCCGTGATCTGGTCCTGGGTCCGGTTCTGAGATGTGGCGGCCCTGATACTTTCACAAAGTACACGAGCAAATCACCTTGCTGTTTTGGAACTCCATAAATAAATAAATTCCAATGTCGAGACAGGACAGACCGACAAGTGAATTACGTAAAATCCTATTAACAGCAAATCCCATATTAGCAGATTGCTTACTGAGATACAATGTGAATTACACACTACATGATTCATGGTAATCGATATAAATGAAATATTTATACAGACATGGAAACCAAAAACATATATGACAGACTTAGCACTGAAAAAAGTGCTAAAATTATTATTAAAATTTTTCGATAATAATAATTTTTTGTGTTATTGTTTTCGATATGCGTTCGTCCAGACGGTGTTGTGTGCTTAAACCAGACTGTTTTTGCTATATTTGTGGAGAATATGAAAAATATCGAAAACCTATATCGGACTTTGTAAGAACTGGATATCATCAATACTTCAACAAACCTTTGTACTATCAGGACAAGCCATGGGTTCCTACGGTTACGGTACAGTGAGAAAAGAGATGCAGTGAAGTACTTAACTCCCATGATTTGGCGAGAACCTCAAAACCATCATGACAACTGCTACTTGCACGACTGCGTTGTGAAAACAAATGAAATTAACTCTGGAAAACGAAGTAAGTGTTCATATCCTAACTTATCTTCTGCTCAACGACCTCAATTAAAATCACGAAAGGTAGAACTCAGCCCATCTAAATCCTCTGAAGATCCTTATCGCTGTGCACGTGAACCAAATATATCAAGTGATGACTCTGATTCAGATTACAAATGTAGCCTTTCAGAACCTCAACCATTTAATCAGAAAGAACTAAACGACTTAGAAAAGGATCTGAACTTACTGAAAGAATCTTCTAAAATTTTAGCATCTCGTTTAAAAGTAAAAAAAGTCCGTCACGCAGGAGCTGCATAACTAAGCACTTTCCTCAGAATTTGGGTAGTGTAGACTGCTTTCCAGAACAATTTGCTTAAAATATCCTACATAAATAAAATAAAAACATGAATAGTTCTCTTTTAAATTTGTAATGAGTAACTGATCAATTATTAATTTGCTTCCAGAGTTATGTTTACACATGGTACCTATTACACTACGTAATAAATACAAAAAAACCTCATATTATCGTATTTTGATCTAACGCAGGAACAGGATACAGTCACTCTAGTGGTAGAAAGCGCTCCTTGCGGCGGCTTTCTGAACCTACGTCTGGCGGGCTTTTCTATTGAAATATATTACAAATTAAACCCCCGCTTTCCGATTGACCGATTCAGCTCATTTTTACAACACTTCTTTCTCATGAGTTACCCACGACGTATACCGCGTTTCATTACAATACAGCAGAAATTACGACCGGTATGAGTATATTAGGAATTTGGGTCCAGAGTAAACCCCCCCCTTCTAATGAACCGATTTAGTTTATTTTTACAACACATATTTACCTGTGGATTACCACTAGGAATACCGAGTTTCGTTGAAATATAACAAATATTACGGCTGACATAGTCAAATTAGTGTTTTGGGTTCGGAGTAAACCCCCCCTTCCGGTGGACCGACTTTGGTGGTTAACGAACTCGTTCAAACGTTTGCTAATTGAATGCTATATACCAAGTTTCGTGACGAAAAAACAAAAACTCTGGCCGCTATCGTGTTAACAGACATATATATATATATATATATATATATATATATATATATATATATATATATATATATATAAATTTTAACGGGGGTCATTTTCGGTGTCTACTAGGTAGGATCGATAAAGATTTGAAGAAATTTTTCAAAAATTCCCTCATGAGTCCAACCTCAATAGCTACTTTCCTTCGGAGGGAAGTGCTAAAAATTGCTTATTCCCGAAACCAACATCACTTTTTATTGTACCGGAGAAAAGAATCTGTTACCGTATTTTTCTCAAAAGAAGGATTTAGTCTTCTGTAACGATGCTGGTGATGTTTTGCAACTGCTGGATTTAAAAAAAAAAAAAACTACAAGCCTAGGGATTGGCGTATTTTAATGACAGCAGCAAAAGAAGTTTAAGTGTGTTTCGACGAATTTGAAAGAAGAATACCAAAATATTTCTAAGGTTATGGAACAGTTTAAGTATCATGTCCACAACTGGATCATTTGTGTTGACTTAAAAATGGTAAACTTCCTTCTAGGTCAATAAGAAGGGTACAAAAAGTTCCCTTGTTTTGTGTGCCTCTGGGACAGTCGTGATAAGCAACACCATTGGACACAAAAGGTTTGGCCAGTGTGTTTAAGACTGAAAGTTAATACAAGAAATGTTATAAACGTGCCTTTAGTTAGACGAGACCGCATCATACTTCCACCACTTCTTATTAAACTCGGCATAGCGAAAACACTTGGGAAGGCGCTTGACAAAAGTGGCGGAGGTTTCAATTTTCATGCACAAACGTTTCCAGGGTTAAGTACATACAAATTAAAAGTCCGACTCGCAGGAACTGCATCATCTTAGCGCGGTTCCTGTTCACATCCCAATTGTCATTTGAAAAGCTTAGAATAGAAACAGATTATATTTTTCCCGTGAAGATGGATGATAAGTAAAGATAGAACGGTGGGGATTCGGCTAAAGAAACCTCAATAAGATTTTTGTTAAAAAATCTATATTTAGGACGTTTCGGCTATTCATTGGTAGCCTTCGTCAGCTAAAATGACAAGAAAAACAGAAACAAAAAAAAAGTTTATAATTGAGATAAGTAACAGAACTATAAATACAATTAACTTATTATAAAAGAATTTCGTCTTAAATTCTTAGAATGAGTAGAATGAAAATCAATAGAAACATAACAGAAAAAGAAGAAAAAAAAGGCTATTTTACTGAAGTTTATATAAGTAAATAGGTGCTAATAGTAACATTAATTGATTTTACAAAGAAATAAGAAAGTAAATACCAATGAAAACTATAGTGGCTAATAGTAACATTAATTAATTTTACAAAGAAATAAGATACTACATACCAATGGAAATGCCGGGGGGCAAAGGAAGACCAAGGTTGACCGTTAAGTAACCATTGTGGATAATATTTTCCTCGGCCTTTGTTCAAAGGGTTTTATGGCTTTACCTGGCCGGGTCCGCCAGACCCTAAAATCCTCTTCTACCGATACTTCATTTCATACGTTTCAAGGAATTGGAAAATATCAACATTTTTCACATATTCCTCTGTTCTTTTACTATAGTAATAATTCTACAAATAAAATCAATTGAAAAATAAAATAAAAAAAACCATCAGCATGAAGGCGATTGAAAATATTCAAAAGACATCATCGAATCTCTTTCTCTTCGCAAGCTATATTTCTAACAATGAATTGTTTTTCTTATTTTACCTAATCTGTTTTATTGTCAAATACATTACCCAACTATAATAACTATAAGCAAATAAAAAATAACAAGGAATAAAAACAGACAAAAAGAGCCGTTCGAATAAACGAAATCAATTACTTCAAAGTTTAAGCACTTATTTCTCCGATTGACATCACCTAATCAAAAATTGTTTCAGAATCTTTTTTGTAGAGAATTTATAAAGCTTTCAGATAATTTCTATCCACTTATCACGATTTCCCAACCGTGTCCGAGATATTAATGAAATTATACGAAGTTCCCAAAACTTTTCATGTCTGTTCATAAAATATTTTATTCTAACCCTTCCTTAACTCCAAACGTAACTAAAAGTTTAACATGTTAGTTTTGATGAAATTCAAACATGCAAAAAATGAAAAAATGTTTCTACTGAATCCCATGATTCTAAGTACCCAAACCAAAAACGATATTCAACAACTATTTTTCCAATTTTCTCGAAAACGGTTAAAGCTATCGCCTTGAAAATGGTTTCATTCGTTTTTTTGTGGCCAAGAAGCCTATAAAACGAGTACTTACAAGCATATGAACTCAAAAACGTAAGCGTTAAGATTTTTTTGCGCGAATTTCGCCCCAAACGCCATCTTCCAGTGGGCGGATTTTGCTGGTTAACGAACTTGACCTTTCAAATTGGACGACGGATTTTTGTACCAAATTTCATCAAAATCGGACCATTAGGGAAGCCAGAAATGAGCGAACAGACAAATATATATATATATATATATATATATATATATATATATTTAGATGGAACGGCATTTTTCTCCAGCGGTGGTACTCCTCCTCACTTCTTCCCGGAATATAAGTGAGGAGGAGGAGTACCACCGCTGGAGAAAAATGCCGTTCCATCTAAAAATACTATCCCAGCGACGAAAAATAACATCAAACATATATATATATATATATATATATATATATATATATATATATATATATATATATATATACATATATACACATATACACACACACGAATTTGAAACACCGTTATTTTCGGTCTCTAGGGGTTCTGAAATGCGAAATTTTCTAGTCGGCACTTCCGGATCTTTTCATGAGATCAACCTTATAAGCGGGGTTCCTCCCTATGAAGGGAGGGAGGAACCGCGCTAAAAAGCCGGTATTTTTGATGGCCCACAGATTAGGCAACTCGTGAGAGATGCTGATTTTGACAAATCAATGATTGAAGTCGAACCCAAAGCCAGGAATCATTTGTTTTGGTTATGAATAATTTTCTGAGTAACAATAAATCTGATGACCATGTCGAGCTCGTTGATTGTATTCTATCGAACTAGCAAAAGCTAGGGTACAACAGGAACGTAAAAATTCACATCCTGCACTCGCATTTAGACCGATTCCCCCCAAAAAACCTGGGAGATATTAGTGAGGAGAAGAATGGAAGAGTTCATCATGTGTGGGACTCATAAATGATGGGAGACTATTGCTGGAGTATGTAACGAGATCTATCTAAAGTCGTTTATTCAAGGAAATCCTATAAACGATCATTTGATAATAATGTTCAATAAAATGTTGTTAACATTACATATTAATTTCCTTACGTTTTTTTAATCTTTTTTCATATTCAGGGCCTTTGAAATACCCAATAGTAATGACAAAAAAAAATGAAGGAAACAAAAATTGTGTTGACCATTGTTATTATTTATGAGTCATATTTATGTTTTCAGGAAGTGTTGAGTAAGAAGCAAAAGCACAACGATAAAGGCAATGTGTATCATGCACTTCTCCCTCTTCTAGGAGATGGTCTCATATCAACTAAAGGTAAGTCTCTTCCCGTATTAATGAAATGTAAATTTAAATTAATTTTAATAACAGTTATTATGTAAAAATAAGCGTTAAAATGTTTTCCTTATGAAATGTTTTTTTGTATAATACAGGTAACTCTAGGTCAACCCCAAAAGTTCTAATAGTATTCATTAAGAAAGAAAAATGTCCAGGCAATTTCATATAATCATTATATACTAGAAAATTGTTTGTATGATGTCCAGTTGGTGCTCCTTTTGACTTCAGAATCATATGAGAAGTAGGTTCTTATCCCTACTGCTGTACAAGCCCCTGGCCTGTTGAGTGCTGGCTTATGCTTCAGATCCAAACCAAATCTGTTAATGACCTATGAAGGAGACATACAGAAAGACGATTGAAGCTGTCGAACGAATGAATACTTCTATTTCCTGTACTGTAGGAGACTGACGTCTGCAGGTTTTGGGCGAACTCGGAGATTGCGTTGGACTGGTCATCTGACGAGATCACACAGTCTCCAAGAAGTTACTCAAAAATAACTCAATAAGTGGAGATGGAGATAGTTAGCCGTTGCAGTGATACGAAGACAAAGGATGGTTGGGATTCGGCTAGGAGGAAAAAAACGTCAGACCTTCAGGAAGAAATCTGTATTGAACGTTTTCAATCTGTATTGGACAGATTTCTTCCTGAAGGTCTGACGTTTTTTTCTCCTAGCCGAATCCCAACCATTCCTTGTCTTCGTATCACTGCAACGGCTAACTTTCTCCATGACTATGAACTCCCCGGGACCAACGTGCTAACGTGCACCAAAAGAAGCGAAAACACTTATCAAACGCATCTCCAAACTATCGAAGAATTTGGTGAAGAAGAAAGAAGGTTTGATTTTTCTACTAAAGTGTAAGTCGCACCATTTTTTACCGACACATTCATACAGCTATCAACCACATCAACCCGCGTAACCACTTCTCTCCAGCTCACAAACAATTTGTAACCGCAAAATCACAATTCCAAAAAAAAATATTGACTGTAGAAATAGCCAACTTAAACTATGAAATAAGAAAATTAGAATGTTTGTTAGAATCCCAATATAGTATCTTAAGGGGGGAATTTGATCGAGCCCTTTTCGATGACATAGTAAGTTTTATCTCAAACAGTTTGAAATCTAAACTAAAAAAAAAAGTATTCAACAAATTTAACAATACATACCAGAGTAACGTTCATCATCTCATAGGTGATGTTAAATGGGTAAAGAATATATCCTCGGTCAACCTCCCCGTAGAAGTTAATAGTATTCTAAGTCTAGGAGAAAAGATCTCATTGCCCCCTAGGTCTAACAATAATGTACCTAAATGTTACAGACGTAGAATATATTTTAAAAACCCTACTTTGTAAGGACTTAACTCGCTCCCAAGTAGTCAACACTGTCACTAATTTCTTACAAACACCGGTTCCTAATGCCACCAACCTTTCCACTCACTTCTACAAAGAATTAAAATCCACCAAAATTTTCCTACGCTCACATGACAAACAGATCATTTGCACCAAAGCTGACAAAGGGAACGTAACGGTCATAATGGACAGAACAGACTACGACAACAAAATGAATAACCTACTTAATGACACTAATACGTACACACCTATCCCCAAGGACATCACACTCAAACTGGAAAGGGACTTTAATGAATACACAAAACAATTTTGGCAATTGAAAGAAATAGACAAAAAAACCTACCGCCAATTAATTTCTCACAACTCCCTCCCTCCCCGAGCTTATGGTCTTCCCAAAATTCATAAACCCGAAAATCCCATCCGACCCATCATTTCGAATATTAATTCTCCCTCTTCTAAACTAAGTAAATTTCTGCTCCCCGCGTTACAATCATTAAGCCATAACCCATACGATATTAAAAATTCGTTCGATCTTATTTCAAAATTATCGATATTCATTGTACCCCCCGGACATATTCTTATCTCATTCGATGCCACTTCCCTTCGTACCAACGTCCCTCTAACTAAAACGTTAGAAATAATCCAAAATCATTGGTCTTCTATAGAACCTCACAGCCCCTTATCGTTTGAATATTTTGTTGACAGCCTCAAATTATGCGTCAACAGCGGTTTTTTTTTAAATATAACGGACAATTTTACCAACAAATTGAAGGGTTAGCCATGGGAAATTGTCTTGCTCCAGATTTATCTTCGATCCTTCTCACCGACTTACTTAACACTTTTGTCCCACTGTTCAATCCTTCAATGCCACCTCCCCCAATGCCTCTCTTGACTCCTCCCCCAGATATTTCGTTCCCTGACATACACACCAGGACTTACTGAAAAACTTACAAAGACTTTAAAAAAAGCCTTCCCGCTACTAAACTTTGGGTTAAAAACCACTAACAAACTTACTACATTGCACACCCCTCACAACTCAAAGATCCCATTCCCTATGACTGCACCACCCACTGCGTTTACCAAATACCTTGCCAAACCCCCTCCTCTAATGCAGTATACATAGGAGAAACCAAAAATTATATTCACCCCCGCATTACACAACACAAACGGACCGTTAAAAATAAAGAAATCTACAAATCCGCCCTCGCAAAACACGCCATTACAAAAAAAACACACTTTCAACTTTGACGACTCTGAAATACTTTCTACAGAACGACACACCAAAAAACGACAGATCTTCGAATGCGTCCACATTTACTTAAACCCCAATAACATTAATTACAAAGCGGACAAACAAAACATTTCCCCTATTTACTCCACCGTCTTCCATAAACTGTCCTGACCTCCTTTTGGGCTTTGTTTCCAGGCTCCAGACAACTTTTCTATCCGTGTGTCCCAAAACATTAACACCTTTTACAGCCCCCTTTTACAACCTAGCAATTCACTTCTTTCATCCTTACCGACTTACCGCCCCCCCCCCCAGTCATAACTATAAAATCCCCCAGCTACTACGTCCCTCATACATTAAACCATGGTCACCTAAATGTCTTCTTGGTCTTCCTCCCTCCCCCCTAGGCATTCTCTAGTGGTATGTATCTGTGTATTGATTATTATAAATTGTATTTACATATAGCATATATTGTTTTTTTCTCATAATATAAAATTTTAATAATGTTATTTTTTTACTGTTGGCTTATTTCTTTCTACGTGTTGTTTACTTTCACACCTTTGTTAATTGTGTTAGGAATATATTTAAATGTATCTAGATCATATGTTGTTAAATGTAATTAGATCATATGTTCTTGAGGTTATATTGTTTGAAGAAGAAAATAATAAATGAATATCTGGCATCTGGCTTGTTGACTGAACATGCTTTATTTAACTTTAATTTAATTTAGCTCGAAAGTATTTAACTTAACATGGTGTCAGGTGTATAGAAAATGTCTAGCAATATCCCACAGCCAGAACCCCTTGATTTTTCAAGCAAAGAAGATGCTGCTGAAAACTGGGAAATCTTCAAAGCTCAGTGGAAAAATTACATCACTTTATGTGAATCCTTTGGCACAAAATCGGCGAAGCTCTCTTGTGAAGAGGTAAAGCTAGCTTTATTTAGTTCCTTAATTGGTAAAAGAGGCCTGCAATTAATAAGAAAGATATGCAATCATGGGGCCACGTTAGATGATATAATTGCTCGTCTTGATAGATACTTTACTGATAGGAAGAATGTAACTTATGAACGCTTTATATTCAATAGTGCTGTTCAAATGCCTGATGAAACCTGCAAGGATTTCATTAACCGCCTTCACGAACAGGCCAGTAGGTGCGAGTTTGAAACATTAGCTAATTTATCAAAATTTGGAATTGAAGAAAACCTCATTTGCGATCGTTTAGTTGCGGGACTATTTGATTTAAGATTGCGCAAAGGTCTATTAGCTAGAAAATCATTAACATTAGACCAGGCAAGGGAACTGTGTATTGCTGAGGAACAATTGGCTTGTTTAGCTTCGAAAATGCGTGATGAATCAAGCCCATCTGATTCTGGTTTTGCAGTTAGCAATGAAAGGTGGCCCAAATGTAAATTTTGCGGGGGCCAGCACATACTTGACGCTGCAAAAAAAAAAAACATTTTAGCAAAGTAAGTATGCAGAAGAGAGCATCGGTCAAGCAAACTGATTCAATCGGAAAAGACATGGCAACGGATAGTCAGTCTGATGAAGAAAATGACGTTTTTAAAATTGAAAATGCGGCCTATAAAAAAAGACTTTATGTGAACCTAACAGTGCCCATGCAAACCGGCTCTAAAATGCTAAAATGCCAGGTAGACAGTGGTGCCTCCTGCAATGTTATTGGGATAAACGATTTAAAACATCTCTTGGGCACATCTAATTTAAGGTTAGAACCAAGGTCTACTATTTTGACTTTTTATGGCGGAGATTCTCAAATATCTAGGGGTAGAATAAGCCTACATACAACTTGGAAGACCAGAAGATTTCGACTGAAGTTTGCGGTTATTGATACGAGACATAACCCACTCATCACACTGGACATAGATGTGTTTCTGGTGAAAAACGCGCAAGATCCAAAATTTATACTGTCTTCATTTCCCGAAGTTGGTAAAGGGCTCGGTAGTCTACAAAGGCTGTATGATTTTAAATTGGATCAATCTATCTCACCAACAGTAGTGCCACCAAGAAGATATCCTATCGCCTTGAAAGAAGAGATATGCTCAGAAATTCAGCGTCTTGAAAAGCTTGGGGTAATTGAAAGCATGATCGCACCGTCCGAATGGGTCAGTGCCATGGTAGTAGTGAAAACGCCCAATAAGCTGAGGATCTGCATAGATCCCTATCACATAAATAAAGCTATCCAGCGTCCTCATTATCAAGCGCCGACGATCGAGGAGATAGCACCAATGCTCGCCAAGGCAAGGATTTTCAGTGTGCTGGATCTGAAAGATGGCTTCTGGCATGTTCAACTCACAGAAGAATCAAGCAAGAAGACCACATTTTGGACCCCTCCCCGAAGGTATCGATGGAAACGATTGCCATTTGGGATAAAGTCTACGCCAGAAGAATTTCAAAGAAGAATACATGAAGCTCTGGAAGGCCTTGGTGGTATATGTAGCATAGCAGACGATATCCTGCTTTTTGGATCAGGAGATACAGATGAACCAAAAGTGCAAAATTGGTCTGGACCAGGTGAAATATATGGGGCATATAATATCGAAGGATGGATTGAAGCCTGATCCATCAAAAGTAGCTGCAGTCCAAGAAATGAAATTACCGGAAAACAAAGAAGAGCTTCAACGCTTTCTTGGATTTGCCACTTATCTTGGAAAATTTGTTCCTCGCTTATCAGACGAAGCTGCTCCACTCAGGACCCTCCTCAAAGAAAAAGCCGCCTGGATTTGGGAGCCAGTTCATGAAAGAGCATTTAGGCGGCTTGTTAGCCTTGTTACCTCCACTCCAATCTTAAAATATTTTGATCCCATGAAACCAGCTACACTCCAATGTGATGCAAGTCAGTATGGTTTAGGTGCAACACTAATGCTCCTGTAGTATATATTTCTAGAGTTCTCACTTCTACCGAATCGTCATATGCTCAAATCGAGAAAGAGTGTTTGGCAGTGGTTTTTGCATTTGAGCGTTTGGAGCAATATCATTTTGGTAAAGCAGATGTAACAATCGAAACTGACCATAAGCCACTTGAAGCTATTTTTAAGAAACCACTCACCAAGGCGCCAAGAAGATTGCAGCGCATGCTCCTCAGGCTACAAAAATTTTTCCTTCAAGTTCACTTTAAGCCAGGAAAATCAATTGTCGTTGCTGACTTTTTATCGCGAGCACCAGCACCATCTGATATGAATCGAAATAAGAATGATGTCTTGATTTTTAAGACATCTGGAAATAATCTCTTTCACGGATTTGAAACATGCAAGTCTTTCGAGTATTTGGACTTCACAGATCAACGCCTTCATGATTTACGTGAAGCAACAAAAAATGATGAGGAACTGAAGATATTATCCCAAACAATTCAGCATGGTTGGCCAGAAAAAAAATACACAGCTCCCAGGCTCCGTTCGACCATTCTGGAGTTTTCGGGACGAATTAACTGTAGAAGACGGAGTGATATTGAAAGGCGACAGAATTCTTGTACCAGACTCGATGAAGAAGGATGTTTTACAGGAAGTTCATTCCTCGCATCAAGGAGTTGAGGCCTGCTTAAGAAGGGCAAAGGATGGATTTTTTTGGCTAACTATAAAAGCTGATATCAAGGATCTAGTCATGAACTGTAGGGCATGCAAGAAATTTGCCACTGATTTAAAGAAAGAACCCCTGATACTGCAGGAAACACCACAGCGACCATGGCAGAGGGTCGGCTTTGATTTCTTGCAGGAGGGGCCAAATCACTATATGATTTTGACTGACTATTACTCATATTTTTTTGAGGTGAAAAAGACTCGGTCATGCACGGCTGAAACCCTAACTGATTTTTGTAAAGAACAATTCGCACGACACGGCATTCCAGATGTCATTGTATCAGATCATGGAACACAGCTGTCTTCCAAGAAATTTCAAGACTTTGCAAAAGAATGGGAATTTCAGACTTCTTATCGTCGCCGTTTAACCATCAAACCAATGGAAAAGCAGAGTCAGCGGTAAAAATTTTCAAAAATATGAGAAGGAAAGTAAGAGAAGATGGAGGCGACTTCTATGTAGCCTTGCTGGAGTGGAGAAATACTCCCCTTCAAGATATTGGTTACAGCCCCTCCAAGCTTCTCATTTGGAGGAGAACTAAGAGTGTTTTGCCTATCAAAGAAGACTTGTTGAGCCAAAGGTTCCGCAGAACGTTACTGAGGAGTGGGACCGAAGAAAGAAGAATTACAAGACTGCCTACGATCATGGATCCCAAGTTCAACCGGTGCTAGTTGAAGAACAGGAGGTCATTTCTGGCTTCCCTGATGGTCCGATTTTGATGAAATTTGGTACGAAAATCCGTCGTCCAATTTGAAAGGTCAAGTTCGTTAACCAGCGAAATCCGCCCACTGGAAGATGGCGTTTGCGGCGAGATTCGCGCAAAAAAATCGTAACGCATACGTTTTTGAGTTCATATGCTTCATACACGGTTGGGAAATCGTGATAAGTGGATAGAAATTATTTGAAAGCTTTATAAATTCTCTACAAAAAAAAATTCTGAAACAATTTTTGATTAGGTGATGTCAATCGGAGAAATAAGTGCTTAAACTTTGAAGTAATTGATTTCGTTTATTCGAACGATTCTTTTTGTCTGTTTTTATTCTTTGTTATTTTTTAATTGCTTATAGTTGGATAATGTATTTGACAATAAAACAGATTAGGCAAAATAAGAAAAACAATTCATTGTTAGAAATATAGCTTGCCAAGAGAAAGAGATTTGATGACGTCTTTTGAATATTTTCAATTGCCTTCATGTTGTTGGTTTTTTTCTTTTATTTTTTAATTGATTTTATTTGTAGAATTATTACTATAGTAAAAGAACACAGGAATATGTGAAAAATGTTGATATTTTCCAATTCATTGAAACGTATGAAATTAAATATCGGTAGAAGAGGATTCTAGGGTCTGGCGGACCCGACCAGGTAAAGTCATAAAGCCCTTTGAACAAAGGCCGAGGAAAATATTATCTGTTTCTATTCTAAGCTTTTCAAATGACAATAGGGATATGAACAGGAACCGCGCTAAGATGATGCAGTTCCTGCGAGTTGGACTTTTTTTACCGGTTAGGCGGGTGGGCTGCAGCCCACCCGTATATACGCTCATGGCTAGATTCCTGCGAAAAACATAAGAGAGAGAAAAAAAATCTCAGTTTAATCATCCGTCAGTTTGGATCTCTACAGCTAACAAATTAATGCTAATTTGATATTTTGTTTATATCCCGTTAATGTCTAAATGCAATAACTCCAATAAAAAAACGAACGATATGAAGAAATTGGTTTCATTTTTATGTTTTTAGGTGATAAATGGTTTAGTCATAGAAGAATGCTCACGCCATCATTTCATTACAATATATTGGAAAGTTTTTTTGAGGTTTTCAATACTAATACCAAAACCTACATAGAAAAACTGCAATCCAGTAATCTCATAAATGACTTCTACGATATTTGTCCTTTCACTAGAAAACTCACATTGAGCTTTATTTGTGGTAAGTGAAAAACAAAAACCGTTAAATATTTAATATTTAATATGATACATTACATTCTGAGCTATTTTATTTAATTTTTATTATTATTTTTTTTTTTCAGAGACAGCAATGGGCAGTTTTATCGAAGAGGAAAAACATGATAAAGAAGAAATATTGAATTCCATGCAAATGTAAGTTAAATCTTATTTATTTGTATATAAATGATTGTTTTGTATTTAAAAGCTAACTGCCAATTTTTTTTTTATTAAGGTTGGAATTGATTGGGACAAAAAGAATGCTGAGACCCTGGCTTCTTGTGGATAGTGTTTATGAAAGAACAAGTATGTACAAGGAACAGGAGAAGTACAGGAAAATTCTTCATCGTTTTACAGACAGCGTAAATATTTTATCATTAAATCAATTTTTTTTTAATGACGAGATCTCTGGTTCGACCTCTGACGTCGATGCGCAAAAAAAAAAAAAAATCTTTTAGCAGAACATTTATTTTTAATGTTTATTTCTTTAAATTTTAACGTCTATTATTATTAACTAAGAATTTTAGGACAGGTTATCTGTAGGTTACCAACCTTTTCTGGCCAGGATAGGGCTGATGCCTTTTCTTTTTTCTTAAGAAAAGCCACCAACCCATAGTGGAAATCGGAACCAACGACCCTTGACCATGTTAAACGAATAATTAATGTTTACACATAGCATATAACAAAGCATATAATAAAAGTTAATGTTAGGTAATAAAATAAAATATCCTCACTTTTTTTTGCAGAATTTAGGTAAATTGTATTTATTTTTAATATAATTAAGGAAAAAAAAGGGTATGCACAGAAACTAGAGGCGCTTTCTACGTTTTACTTCAAGAAAATTTACAATTTTGATGATTGCATGTTAACATTTGTGAGGCTCAAAAAAACTACAATATTTACTAATACCTAATAGAATTTACCTTTTAGATAAAAACATTGCATTTATATTTGTTTGATCATGTCATAATTTGTTTTACATTGTATTTATTGGATTTTCATATGCTTTTTGCTCATAGTTCTTATTTTTATTGAATTATAACTTATATTTTAGCACTTTCCTCCGAAGGAAAGTAGCTATTGAGGTTGCACTCATGACAGAATTTTTGCAAAATTTCTTCGAATCTTTATCGATCCTACCTAGTAGACAACGAAAATGACCCCCGTTAAAATTTATATACATATAAATTTTATATATATATATATATATATATATATATATATTATATATATATATATATATATATATATATATATATATATATAAATTTATCATGTTTATTATAACACGATACAGGCCAGAGTTTTTATTTTTTCGCCACGAAACTTGGTATGTAGTATTCCCCCATCGAACGATTGAACGAGTTCGTTAACCAACAAAATCGGTCCATCTGGAGGGGGGGTTTACTCCCGAGGCAAAGTAGTTATTTACCAATACCAGCCATAATTTGTGTTATATTTCAACGAAACTCGGTATTCGTTGTGGACAACTGAAGAGAAATTTTGTTTGTAAAATTAAACTAAATCGGATGACTAGAAGGGGGGGGGGGGGGTTACTCCGGACAGAAATTACTAATTTCCTTATACCGGTCGCAATTTCTAATCGGTCTATTGGAAGGGGGGGGGGTGTTACATTTTACTATGTTTAAATTGAATTCTGCCAAACGCAGGTTCGCGAAACTCATCAAGATCAATAGATCAAAATGTGAAGCTTTGTGTATTTAGTACGTAGTGTAGTACCCCGCATACACAAAATTCTGGAAGGAAATTAATTACAAAATCAATAATTGAAACAGCTGCTCATAAAAAAAGCAAAAGAGTAGAACAATTTAGGTTTTTATTTTATTTATCTATATAGGTTATTTTTAGCAAATTATCCAGGAATGCACTCGACACTACTCAATTCTGAGGAAAGTGCTTAGTTATGCAGCTCCTGCGTGACGGACGTTTTTATTATTATAACTAACCAATTATTTTCAATGAATAAGAAAAGTATTAAAGGATTTATAGTTGTAGAACATAGATATCGGTTATACCTTGTCGAACTATCGAATATGAAAATCGGAGCTAACTAGCGAACGAACCATATTCGATACATTGACAAAGTAATATATTGGAAAATGGTCTTATTCCATACTTTATTTAAGGCATTTCCGGCTATTCTAAAGGAGTTAGAGTTGCGACAATTTCCGACAAGCCGCGTCGTCCACAATGCAAGAGCTGAGTATGGAATCTGAAATACGAGATTTTTCATAATCGATATCGTGTGTACTGTTTGTATATCTCACAAATTAGTATCTTTATTTTGATCTGTTTTCTAGTGTAAAAAGGCGCATGATTCCAAGGCCAATTAAATAATGTTTGTTTTGAAAAATTATTTTAGTAGGTAACCTTATAATAATAAATGTGGCGTGCATTTTTATTGCAGCAAAAAATAAATAAATAATTGTTTCAAAAATTCATTTAAATCATAATGTTGCTGATATGCAATATTTGTTGTTTTTTTTTTGTTGATAAGAACAGCTTCATACCTTTGTTCTTAAACTTTATCGTTATTTTTCTCGAAATAATTACACCAAAACAAGATTATATAAAATTTTAAAGTAATCATGTAGGTACGTACTGATTAAGAAAAATGAAAAATAAAATTTTCTTTTATTTATAGCTGATCAAAAAAAGGAGAGCACAAATCCGAGAGAGGATTAAGGAAGAGGATTTTCAGAGTATGGATATTTTTTTTTTTATGATTTAATATATTTATTGTCATAAATGTATAATTAATATATGTTTTATTTTCAGTAAAAAAAAGGAAGGAAATTTTTCTAGATCTTTTGATACTCCAACAACTGCAAGGAGAGAAACTTACAGACAATGACATTCGGGACGAAGTCAACACATTTATGTTTGCAGTAAGTGGAATTTATTGCTTGAGTATTCTAATGTAAAATGTTTCCTTTTTATATTAAATTGGTTAAAAATTATAAAGTAAAGATTATCTCAGAGGTTTGGATTATTCTCTTTCAAGAAGCGATATTTTTATAATAGGAAGAGTGGATAAATAGGCGACCACAACCTCTAGCCACCGCACGTTTTTATGCAACCAAGAAATGGTTTACTCATATTTTTTTCTGTGTGGAAGTAAAGAACATTAATCATATAAAGTTTCAGATCATGCGGAAGGTTCATATCTAACTCTTTATCCTTCAGTAATAATATCAATTTTATTGATATAGCCAACGGCCATAGCCACGTTGAGTGCACCGGTTCCCGTAGATCACCGAAGTTAAGCAATGTCGGGCGTGGTCAGTACCTGAATGGGTGACCGACCACGTGCTGTTGGCATTAGAAAAGAGTGGCATCCTGTAGATAGCCCGGCGCTAATGGCCAAGATGTAGATGCGCCGATAAAAAAAAAAAAAAAAAAAAAAAAAAAAAAAGTTGAAACAGCATTCCATTTTATTTTCTATTTCTAATGGATTACTCAAGTCATTAACAAGAAGCACTGAGAGAGTCTTGTCCATGCTTTCGTTTGTCTTTCTAAGTCCGTGATTTTAATACCGGATGTAGGAATAGATGCCTTAGGGTGCACCTGCATTGGTCCCGATCCGATCCGAACCGATAGGCACTGACTGTCGGAAGAAAAACAAACACAAAGAGCATCTCAACAGAATAGGTATCCAAGTCTTATATGGGCTTTGAGGCAAGACTTGTTTCATGCTCTCTGAGTGCCAGTTGTAGGTTTTCTTTTACATCTCCCACAAGAAATTCGGCGCTGAGCGGAATAAGAAAATTAAGTCTCGAAAGCCTTCAAAAAGAGAAAATATCATCGGAAGGAAACACGCTAAAAATAAACATAATACGAGGCACGTTGAATACACCGTTTCCCATAGATCACCGAAGTTAAGCAACGTCGGGCGTGGTCAGTACCTGAATGGGCGAATGGCAACCTGTAGACAGCCCGGCGCTAATAGCCAAATAGTTAATGCGTCGTTAAAAACGAAAAAAAAAATAAATAAGAAAAAAATAAGTGCCGCACAGAAGGAAGCAAGGGTTGCAATAAATAGCAAGAGTTTAAGGTGAAGTAAATTCGGCTTAATGACAAAGAAAGGAACCTGTTTTTATAGCCCATAAATATTTTACAAAAAAAAAAAAAATAAAAAATGACATAATCCGATGATTTTCTGGTATACCATCCTCAGAAGTTTCAGACGTGATTAATTTGCTTTTGCATTAGGAAAAGTTTAAATAGCGAGGAAGCGGTCAAGCAGTGAAGGTTACGATTTAAGGAAGAAATCGAAAGTGTAATATTTTTCCAGTATTGTTCCGGATTACGATTCAAGGCTAGATCAATCAGCTGCTAATACTGCTGTTTTTTTTGTTTTGTTTTTTTTTTCAATTCCTCATTCAGTTTCACCATTAGTGTGGTTGCAAAAATTTCCATACCTCATTACTGGATTTCGCCTGCCGGATTTCCACTAAGATGTGGGCTCGAATTCCGCTTGTGTCAGGTTCAGTTTTTTCAGGGTAGGATGTATCGTCCCTACCATGTAAAATTATCGGAGCAAACTAGAGAACGAACATATTCTATCCATTGACGAAGTAATATATTGAAAAATGGGCACACTCTATTCTTTGTTTAGGGCATTAAAGGCTATTCTAACGGGGTTAGAGTTGTGACAAATTGCGAACGATATGTTTATTATCTATATCGGTTGCAATGATGAAAGAATTTTTTTTTTTTTTTTTTTTTTTTTTTTTTTACATCTTCATCGAAAAAACATAGTGAAAGTGACTCCCGTTTCATAAATATATAAACACACACATATCGACTGAAAAGTCTCAAATAAAACACACATCTGAGCAGGTGGATTGGAAAAATATTCGCATCAAGATAATGAGAGTCATAGATATGAAGAGTTGAGACTTGTTCATCCATTGGTATTACGGTAATTGTCGGTAAGAATCTGGTAATAGTATCCTAATTTATAAAAATAAAATATGTTGGGATTACAGTCGTAATTGCAGAAAAACTTGGGATTATGTTCGTAATCATGCCATCACAGGTTATGATTAAGTTTGTAATCACAGAATGGTTATGAGAATAGATGTAATTACAGAAAAAAAAATTGATATTACAAAACGATTGCTATAATTACAGGCATAATCACAGAAAAAGCTGTGATTGTAGTCGTAAGTACAGACAAAGTTTGTGATTAAGAGTGTAACTGCAAGAAAATGTTGTAATTACGAGTGTAATTTTTTTTTTTTTTTTTTTTTTTGTTAACGGCGTATCAGCAATTCGGCTATTAACGCCGGTACGAGTGAAATTATAAAGAAAGATGTGATTACAAATTAAATCGTAATCACTCTTGTGATTATAATCGTAATCACTCTTGTCATTATAATCTTAATCACTCTTGAGATTATAATCGTAATCACTTTTGTGATTATAATCGTAATCACTCTTGTGATTATAATCGTAATCACTCTTGTGAATATAATCGTAATCACTCTTGTGATTATAATCGTAATCACTCTTGTGATTATAATCGTAATCACTCTTGTGATTATAATCGTAATCACTCTTGTGTTTATAATCGTAATCTTATCTGCATGGTCTGTGATTATAATCGTAATCTTATCTCCAGGGTCTGTGATTATAATCGTAATCTTATCTCCAGGATCTGTGATTATAATCGTAATCTTATCTCCAGAGTCTGTGATTGTAATCGTAATCTTATCTCCAGGGTCTGTGATTATAATCGTAATCTTATCTCCAGAGTCTGTGATTATAATCGTAATCTTATCTCCAGGGTCTGTGATTATAATCGTAATCTTATCTGAGGAGACTGTAATTATAATAGTTATCGTAATTATGATTATGGTTATGCCCAACTCTGTCATAATTTATATACCTTATTGTTTTACGTATGACCATTTTTATACTTCATAGGTAACTAAATAAAATTCTTCAGGAATGCTACGAACTCTACCAACCTTCCTCAGGAAAGTGCTTATTCTTCGAAACAATCTTTTTATGTGTGATTTGAAAAGAGGCAACGAAAAAATTTCCACTTCAAATGCATAATTTTCAGCCATGTCTCAGTGTGTTGTGAAGGGGGGGGGGATAGAATTTCGGTTTCGGAGAGTACAAAAATTACAAATAGTATTGAAATTTGATTTTAAGTTTTTAAATATAATTAAATCTGCTTAAACCCCGTGATAAGTGGACGATGAACATTCCAAAGCACAATAAATTAGCATGAATAAAAAACACCACATGTAAACATTATAACTATGATCGTTAGGGTTATGAAACGTTTTTTGGTAGTAAAAAAAATATGAGACACGTAAGAGGCCGCCAGACCCAGTGGGGCAAATATTGTTCAGATATCGAAAACCCCTTTAAACATGGGCGTATATAGAAAGTAATTTCGGAGGGGACTGGGAAAATTTTGGGGGGGGGGCTGACCTATTCCGGGGTATGGAATACTAACAATTTAGAACTTAGAATAGTTTTAACCAACTAAAACGCTATTACACCCAAAATAAAATACTTTTTTATTTTGAACTAAGTGATCATATTTAATTTATTTTTAAGGGTTTATGACACATTTTTGCCGATCAAATCAAAATGGCGGGGGGGCTTCAGCCCCCTCCCTTATATACGCCCATGCCTTTAAAGTATCATAAGACGATCGGAGAGTTCGGATGTCAATGCAGCCTGTAAAAAAATTCAAGGACATCGAGCTCCTAAAAAAATAAAACTTCCTGTTTGCACCGAACCGGTTACATATATCATTATGAGCCCACTCAATCGATTTCCTATACGGAAATAGTAATATATTAGTTTACGGAAAAGAATATGAATGAATTAGCGTACTCTCACCTATAGGAAGAAGATGAATGGCCACCTCCTACAAGATAGATTGTAGAAGGCCTTTCCTAGCTTATTCTTGTATAAATGAAATCATGACAAGTTGCATATTCACTCGCTATGTTACAATTTAATCTTTAAGAAGATGGCGCAAGAAAACAAAAAAAAAAAAAAAAAACATGAAAATTGCTGAAAAATTGGTTTGAATTATTTTAATAAAACGTTAAATTACTTTAATAAGCGTTTGTGTTTTCGCGTAATATCACAGGGAGCAAACTTTTTAAAAAATTCCTTCATCAGTATAACTAAGCTCATTCATCAACAGTTAACTACAATGTGAGAGAAATAAATTGTCACTTGGCTGTGGACCTTGCTGGGTTACCACTCCTTCCTCTCATAGTCCCTTGCCTCTCCATTTACGTCTTGGCTTTCAAATGATTTAGTTCTCTTTACCGGTTTAGAGCTTGAAAAAACACAAAAGCCTTTCCTATTGTTGAACAGGTAAATATTGAAACTACCAGAACAAAAAGAGGATGGAGTTAAGGTCTGGACTAGGCAGTTGCGGGGGTGGGAGAGGTGTAGAACTGGCAACATCGAGCCCTCTCTAGGCTTTCCCCAAGTGACAAGTTATATCTCTCAAAATATAGTGTATGCTGCATTCCTGAATAAGTTGTTTAAAATAATCCATACAATTACAAAATAAACATGAATAGTTTGATCTTTTATAATTATAAGGAACAGCCGCCTCAATTTTTAAACTCTTAATTAATTTTCTTCAGGAGTCTTGTGGATGCGAGGTACTACACTGTTTAATAAGCACACATAAATTTCATTTTTTTATTTATTGATCATAATGAATAATAAAATTGTAAATATGTACAGAGTTCAATCAACAGATGAAATGATCTCATGATTAAGAAACAAAAACTGTTTTAACAGGCGCATGGACTCATATATATATATATATATATATATATATATATATATATATATATATATATATATATATATACACACACACACACATATGAATTAAAATTGGGGTCATTTTCAAAATGTAGTACGTATGATTGATGAAAATTTGAAGACATTTTTCAAAATTTTTTTGATGAGTGCAATGCCAATAGCTATATATAGTTGGAAAGTGCTAACAATTGGTGCAAAAATGAGAATTCCAGAAATTACGAATTTCAATGAAATTTTATAATTATACTAGCTGAATACCCGTGCTTCGTCACAGCAAATAAGTAGTTATTTTATTGCGTTAAATAATGTTTCTTTAAAATTACGTTACTATACATTTCTGTGCAGTTTAATACAGCACGGTTCCCGTCATACTATATTTTATTCAATGGGCGTTAAAATTTAAAAGTTTATGTTTCCAAGAAGTCATATGGTAACACCCAATATATTTACGAGTATTACCAAGGTTAAAGGCGAGAAGGCATTGCAAGGGTTCCGGATATTATTACCTCGCCTGGAAAACCTAAGGATATGCCATACATCACGGTTTGACCGGGACAGTCCCGGTATTTTGCAATTGTTTCGGTGTCCCGTCCAGTTTTATCAATGTCCCGGAAAAGGCTGTAAGATGTAAAAAGTAATGAATTCATGTTTATAAGAATCTTTTTTAAATCGGTTACTTTTCTGCAATTAACATTTTTACTACTGCTCACAGTGTCAAAGATATGAAAAGTAATCTAACTGTAAAACGCTGGAACTACCTGCACAGCGCTGCCAGCTGCCTGGCACTACTATTTGGCTGAGAGATTTTTTTAAGAAAATCAAGTAGCAAAAAAAACCCCGTTCTTAAATTTAAGGTTTGGGTAGACTAACAATTTAGGATTCCCCCTTCCCGTTAGTTGCTAGGCTTAAAACTCACCAACCATTTTGCTTATAATTTTTACTCTTTTTATCCCCCCCACCCTGGTATGCCCATCCCATATTAATATGTCTCGGTTTAACTCTCCAAAAATATGGCAAGCCTATCTGACGGGGACAGGCAGAAAAGAAACGCAATTAAAACTCTATAGTTAATTTCTAGTAATTCAAGGTCTGCCATCATAGTTGAAATTAACCTCAATTAGAAAGAAAACTACGAGATAGATAAAGTAAAGTAACAGCTGTTCTTTATCGTCCTAGCAACGCAGGCTGCCTAGGCTTGCCTTCTCTAACCAACTCAAACTTTAAACCCCCCTAAAAATGCGAATATCAAAAAATCCTTTCTTAGCGAGTGCCTACGATGTATAGGGAGTGTCCATGCAAAATTTCAAAATTTTCTGTCAAGCAGTTTGTGCTGGGCGTTGATAGATGAGTGAGTGAGTGAGTGAGTGGTATTTGACAAATATATAGTAGATTTCAACTTCACCTTTTCATGTGTACCTAAGTAAAGTTTGTGTCACGAGTAGGGCAACAGAGGCACTACGTTGTCCAAGTTCAAGGAACTTGTTCTATTGTGTACGTTAACCAGGGAGTAAAGTAGAAATTTGAGAATTATGTTTTAGACTATAGTATCTATGCCATAGATACTAGTTCTCTAGTAAAAGTAAATTTGTTTTCTATTTTTTCTAGGGCCACAATACAACACAACTAGCAATCAACTATTGTCTATATTTGTTTGGAAGATATAGTGATATTCAGGTAAATATTTTTACCTTTAGCAGCATAATCCAAATGATTTTGATCAATGATCAATTTTAATTTTCCTCAGGAAAAAGCAATCGAAGAACAAGAGGAAATCTTTGGCGATTCTACCAGAGATCCAACGATGGAAGACCTGAATAAAATGGATTACTTAGGGAGATGCATAAAAGACGCTTTGAGGTTGTTCCCAAGTGTGCCGATGGTTGCTAGGAGATTGACAGAAGATCTTAAAATAGGTAAAGCGGGTTTAAAATAAGTAAGTCCTACAGGTTTGGAGGTAAAACTACTTTAAGTACGTCAAGAACATGTAAAATCACCAGTGGCATGGAGCAGAAGGCTTCTCAGAATAAAAGGTAATATACAGATTCATCATCACGTCAAAACCTAGTACAGCAGCCAAGTTAACTCTTGATTCCTTAAGCTGCTGCGTTTCATTCTCCATGATATTCTTCACAGCTTCTTTCATTAGAGAAGTTCCTTTGGGTCTTTTTGCGAAGACCACATCCAGTTACTTTTGAAGTAGCAGTAGTGATTTATAACAGTTACTCGTACTCGCTGATAAGCTTACAGGTTCTTTGCTGTTTATCTATTACTACTTGACTCGTTATCTACGGTTATAATTCATATTAGATAATGGCAAGCAATATTTATTAATAAAAAGGTTAATATGATCAAAATCAATTCTCTCAACTACGAAAAAAGTTATTAAGCATTAAAGTTAACTGTTTTGCAGGTTATGAAGGATAACATAAAGAATGAAATTTGAAAACACACATTTTTTATTCTTTTTCTCTCTCTCTTTTTGGATATTTTACATTTATTTAGCATTATGGGCATACTTGCTATGCGTTTCCGCTCGCTCAAGAAGATATCAAAACTCTAGTCAATCCAACTTGCTAAAATTAATAGAATTCTATTAATTTTAGCGACTCTAGTCTATCCAACTCGCTAAAATTAATAGAATTCTATTAATTTTTCAGAGTAAGAAACCAATCGCTTTTTCTTTGTTAGGAACATCGCGAACTAATTGTAAAAGACCCATTTTTTCTCACTAACATAAGCAGAGCTTTTTCATAAACATAAGCACAGTAATTCACTGTTGAAGGTTACTTTACTCCCAGCAAGAACCAATACAATTGGTCATCGGAATCCTCCAATAGGAAGGCAAAGGAGTTAAGCGCATGCTCTGAATCACTGATACAATCATTAATGCTACTTCAAAAGTAACTGGATGTGGTCTTCGCAAAAATACCCCAAAAATGAATTGGTTTGTGCCTTGGCTACAACCGTTGTCGAGGTGTTACTAAATCGCTGAAAACAGTATACTCTAGAATACCTCCACAGAAGTGCAATCTTCACAGAAGTACAGCAGAGGCAACATTGCTTAAAGAATATAAATTCATAGCATGAACAAAACCTTAATTCAGTACAACAATATAAATCTATTTGATGGTACTTATTTTATTTTAGGGGAACACACTCTTCCCCAAGGAGCAGACTGCATCTTGATGCCCTACGTAACTCACAGGATACCAGAGCAGTTCCCAAATCCAGAAGAATTCAACCCAGATAATTTCTTACCTGAAAGAGTCCGAGAGAGGCATGCTTACAGTTACTTTCCTTTCAGTGCTGGTCCAAGAAACTGCATCGGTAAGTGCAAAATTTTGAGAACAATGTTAATAGTTATTCTTAGTGGAACTAAACGTGGCCACAAAGCAAACTTAAGGAACTCAAACTGTTTGAGTCATACACAAACGTTATTCTATAAAACATGTAGAGCAAAAATAATTTTAATATTTTACACCACAAAACCCTCAGTAAACTTAGTCATATTTTGACTAATATTAAGTGCTGTTGTTACTGAATTTAATGACTCATTATGAAGGATAAAACATTTACAATTTGCTGAAGAAATTTAGTGCGACCTAATTAACAAAATAATTAATGTTTATATGCAGTGATAACATCTGTTTTCCTATCTAACTGGGCAAATAAAGAAGATAATTGTATTATCTTGTTGAACCTTCATTTTCCAAAAAATTATTTTTAATAATTTTCTAAAGTAGGGCTCTTAATCCTGGGTTCCAGGACGTTTTTAAGGGATTTCACACAAAAATAGCACTGTACTGTCAAATTTACTTTGATAAATGATGTCTTATTGCAGTAAGTGTACGGGTAGGGGTTTTCTCCTGGTTTGAAACTGGCCAGACACGTGCCTCAACACAAACTCCCTTTTTGTTTTCATTCTGCTTCCAATATATAATATTTACCTTCAAAGTAAATTTATTCCTAACTTCTCCAATTAATCCAACCATTTTCTAGTATTAGCATAGAGCAGAAATTCTAGCACACTGCGTTAAAAGCAAGTGTGAGATTGTCAGCATTGGGCATTATTCAAATAAAGTTTTAGTGAATGAAGAATAATTCTCTAAAAATTCTTATTCACAGGTTCATCATGAATTATTCTTTATTCTCAGTTGGTTCCATGACTAAATCCACCTCAAACATATATACGTACACACACACACACATATATTTCTTTTTTTCTCCGGCTTACCAACATCTGGGCCATGTATCCATATGGGTTCCTAAACATCCATGATAGAGCACAGAGTTTTTTCAGAATGAAGTATAAATCATTCATTATTCAATAAAATCTGTTTATTCTGATTGATTATTCGAATAATTTGTACATAAAATATAAACTTCATTCACAGAATAATGAATAAAAGTAATTATTCTTAATTCATTAATAAAATAATACATTTTTTTTTCTTGTTTTCCACGTTATAATGTCCCTCCAGCATGGAGTTCATTTAACTACGTATTCCATCCTTTCTGGATACTACACGTATTAAAATAATACATTTATTCATCATTCTGAATAAATAATAATACATTTATTCTTTATTCTGAATAAATTTTACCCAACACTGGAGATTGTGCACCATAAGCAAATAGAATTACCCTCAGCCCATCCTAATCATCGATTCCTGACAATATGTATCGCCATGAATATCCTGTCTTTTCTTCTTCTTTTTTATGGTAGATCCACATCTAGGCTATTAGCGCCAACCATCCTGTTTTTAGTAAATAAGGCTAAGTAAGGCCCTTAGCTACGGCCTCCAAATTATCCTTTAGTTTGATCTGTTCCATATAATAAAACTCACGTTATTCATATAAGTCTTGTAAACACCTGACTTATTATCTCGATTTAATTGGATGCAAATGATGCTACAATGAGCATCTAATATGAAACACTTAACTGATTCTAATTTTCTTTGGGCTCCTTTATATATCAATAACAATAATTTGCTTCTTTAGTCTCAATAATTTACTAAACAGGTAGTAAATTTACTCATAAATATAGTGAAATATTAAAATTTCATTATAAATAGAATATCTGAGTACAAAATTGTATGTTTTTCAATTCAATTTGCTACAAAAATGTCTCATAAAAAAAAAAAAATCAGATTTCTCATATAGTTGTAGTAATTTTAGAGATAAAAACTTTTGGAATATGTTTTGAGAAAATTACTTCATTTAATAGAAAAGCTCCAGAAATATAAATATGATGATGAGATTGGTATTATTTATCATTTATTTTCTTCCTTACAGGAAAGAAGTTTGCAAACATTGCTGAAAAGACAGTTTTGAGCTGGTTTTTAAGGAGCTTCAGGATAGAATCTAAACAACGGCAGGAAGACTTGAGGTTATCAGCGATAACGATTCTCATTCCGAAGGATGGCCTTCTGGTGAAAATAACTCCTAGAAATTAAATATCAAACATTTCAGAGGCTGACGATCCTTTACGGCTTAATTACATTACAAAAATAATTAACATAACCTCAATTAAAATAATGAGCAGCAAAACGAAAAAATAAAAATGAATAACACTTGAAGTATGAAAAATTACCACATTAAAGTGTTTTATATTCTAGATTAATAAGTATCAAATATCATAATTAGGATTCAATAAGTTGCATCGAAGAGCATGAAATGATGGATCGTTGGCCTCAACGTCTAAAGTCTTTATTTATTTATTTATTTGCAATTTTTTCTGACTAGCAATTATAAATCAGTGTAAATGAATTTAATTTAAAATTCCATGTTCATCAAAATACATCAAATATAAAAAAAATAGGCTGGCATGTAAAATTTAGCAGTGTATACATACAGTACCGACAAATATTTATTTTTTCAACATTCTTGAATCAAGAAAACATTTTAATTCAAAAATACACTCAAGTAAATCAGAAAGGGGTAGACTGCCAAAAGAGCAATATTTTCTTCATGATTGTGTAGATATAATATGAGAATATTGGTTATATATTATTGCGACTAATTATTTATTTATGCACTATTTATTTCCTTTGTTCGATTGTATAAGACCATAGTGTGTTAGTATTTATATCAAGTCTTATTAAGTATTTTTTTTCTATGGCTATACAATGTGATTAATATATAATTATGTATAACATTTTTTTTTTATAAAAATTGTATTATGAAAATGTTAATGTTACTTCGGAGAAAGAACAAAATAAAAGCATCTTCATATTTTTTAATGTCTAGTTTTTCAATAAGATCTTGATCCTAAACCAGAATGTTGATTATGTCAATTGAAACAATCAGTAAATAGGGTGTTTGCGAATCAAACTGCCTCTGAGGAAAATCTAGTTTAAAAAAAGAGTAATATAAGTTTCCTTATCTCGTAATGAAAATTACGGATGTTTAGAATGGGTGGTAACTGGAAGATAGCCTGGCACTAACAGTCCACGGAGTTGACCAACTGTTCAAAAAGAAATTATGACAATACAATTATCATGAAAAGAAAAAAAAAAAAAAAAAATCATAAAAATGAGCAATTTGCAATTTTCATTGATAAAATTAATATTTATTAATTATTTTTTTAAAAAAATAAAATAAAAATCGGATTTTTTTAAATTTAAATTGGATTTTTTTACTAAAACCGGATTTAAAAAAGAAATCAGACTTTTTAAATGTATCTGGTCTATATAGAGAGCTGGTTATTACCTAGTTGTTCATTGCATAAACCTGTAACTAAAATATTTGTTTATTTAAAATGCAAATAATGAAATAACTATTCTAAAGTGTTTTGTCTTAAGTGGATAATTTTGGGAGCATAGTAGAATTGACGGATCATATATACAGGGGTTGAAGTTGTCCTATATTTTGAGACCGGAATTTCTGTAAATTTAAAGACTTCAATTGACAAAAATCTTTAATTTTCGGCGATTAAAGACATTAAATTTAAATATTCAGAAACTCTAGTCTCAAAATATAGGACAATTTCGACCCCTGTATATATATAATGACTTATTTTTCAAATTATAAACAAAGATTTTAGAAATGAAGCTTTACAGAAATATTAATCACTAGGGAACGGATGTTATTTTATTTACATATTTTTTTCTGATTCGTAAATTGTAAGTATTGATGTTTTAAGTGATTTTAAAGTATTTAAACAGTTTTTTATTTTACATATTTTGCCAACACTCCATATTTTTACATATTCTGTCATAAATACATATGTCTGCTACATATTTTAATATTCTTTTAGCGCGGTTCCTCCCTCCCTTCATAGGGAGGAACCCCGCTTATAAGGTTGATCTCATGAAACAATCCGGAAGTGCCGACTAGAAAATTTTGCGTTTCAGAACCCCTAGAGACTGAAAATAACGGTGGTTCAAATTTGATTATATATATATATATATATATATATATATATATATATATATATATATATATATATATATTACCTTTGAGGTTAATAATAAGGGTGATTAATAGTAGGTACATGTATATTATATGATCAATATTTATTTATTTTTTTGGATATTTATTATTTTTTTTTATTTATCAAAATATTTATTCGAACCAATACATAACTTATTTTTTACAAATGGTTAAAGGCGAGTATATTATAGGAGAATTAGGTAAATAAATATATATATATATATTGTAATGATATATTACATTCTCGAAAATATTTTAAAATTCAAATAACCATCGATATTTTGAAAAGCCCGCGCAAATCACAAACCATATATACAATTAACATCGTATTATATACGATCAAAATTAATAATATTTTTGGACAATACTGGTGTACAATATATCCATATTAAATGTACATTCAGATGGTAATAAATTAATTATTTGAAGTTGCAAAAATAAAATTATTACTTTCATATATAAACCAACAAAAAGCGGAAGTTAAGAAAAAAGGATGCCAAGCTTTCCTGCTAGAAGGCGTCACTCTATTCTCAGCAGTGGTTGAGTACGGAGTCACTCTATTCTCAGCAGTGGTTGAGTACGGAGTCACTCTATTCTCAGCAGTGGTTGAGTGCGGAGCGTCTCTCTATTCCCAGCAGCCCTGGACTGCGGAGCGTCTTTCTATTCTCAGCAGTGGTCGAATGCGGAGCTTGAGTCTATAGCTCTCCTCCGAGGAGTACGGAGTGCAGTCCATTATTAATTATTCATAGAAGACGGAGTGAGAAGACAACAGAATCCAAAATTCAAGATATCCATTTTAGGCACAAGACCTGGCAATAAAGCGTATCACATTGAAGAAGGAACTACTGAAGCGCAGTGTATTGAGGCTTTGTTGGAAGCGGATTGATTTAGAGGTAAAAATTGTTTTTTATGTAATTGTTAATTTTTTTATTGTCATTTGTATTATTTTTGATGTTGGTGTTTGTATCTCAGAATTGTCTGGAAATAAATATTATATCGTTCATTCACTCGGAACTTTAATCCCTGAGATTAAGTCAAATTCATATAATAAAACTTACTCAAGTAATTAAAATCTTTTTATTTCTTTTTAAAAAAATAAAATCATAACAATATATATATATATATATATATATATATATATATATATATATATATATATATATATATATATATATGTCTGTTCGCGGTTTTCTGGCCTCCCTAAAGGTCCGATTTTGATGAAATTTGGTACAAAAATCTGTCGTCCAATTGGAAAGGTCAAGTTCGTTAACCAGTTGAATCCGCCCACTGGAAGATGGCGTTTGGGGCGAAATTCGCGCAAAATATCGTAACGCTTAAGTAATCGTTTTATAGGCTTATTGGTCTAGTAAAACGAATGAAACCATTTTTAAGGCGATAGCTTTAACCGTTTCCGAGAAAATCGGAAAAATAGTTGCTAAATCAAGTTTTTGGTTTGGGTACTTAGAATCATGGGATTCGGTTAAAATATTTCTGCATGTTTCATGTTTAAAATTCATACATACAAAGATGTGTAAATTTTGGTTACGTTTGGAGTTAAGGAAGGGTTAGAATAAAATATTTTATTAACAGACATGAAAAGTTTTGGGAACTTCGTGTACTTTCATTAATATCTCGAACACGGTTGGGAAATCGTGATAAGTGGATAAAAACTATTTGAAAGCTTTCTAAATTCTCTACAAAAAAGGTTCTAAAACAATTTTTGATTAGGTGATGTCAATCGGAGAAATAAGTGCTTAAAACTTCAAATACGTTTGTTTTGTTCTTATGAACGGGTTTTTGTCGTTCTTTTTGTCTCTTTCCCTTAGTTTTTATTGCTTTTTATTTTTTTAATTTCTTATATTAGGAAAATATATTTTTGTGTAAAACAGGATAGTTAAAATGTGACCAATTTTCTGTTGTTAGAAATAAATGGGTTAGAAAAATATACCTTTGCGTAAATTTCTAGCAACCTGAAAATTTGCATGAACGTTAGGGACAACATAATAATGGAATTAATGGAAAAAGCCCTTATCGATCCCATGAGTAAGTAAATGAGAAGGATGTTCACGCTTATACAGAAAATAATTTCGGAGGGGGCTGGGAGAATTTCGGGGGGGGGGGGGGGAGAGGATTTTGGGGGTATGGAATACTAACAATCTAGAACTTGGAATAGTTAGACAATTAAAACGCTATTACGCCCAAAAGAAATTATTTTTTTCTGAACTAAGTGATCTTATTATTATTTTTAAGGTTTTTACGACATTTTTTTACCGATTGCGGGGGGTGCAGCCCTCTCAGCCCCCCTTATATACGCCCATGTATGTTTTTTTTTATTGATGTATAGAGCTTTACTTTAGAATGAGAGCTGAATTGTGTAATTTCTGCTTCTGTGTAAGTTACTACTGCCGGTTTCCCTGACGCCTTAATATCACTTTCATTCGAGATGTTCGAGAGGACGTTGACAAATTTCACCAGATATCTAAAAAAAAAGAAGTTTATTTCTATTCTAAGATTTTCAAATGACATTAGGGATATGAACTGAACCGCGCTAAGATGATGCAGTTCCTGCGAGTCAGACTTTTTTATTTTTTAATTGAAGAAATAAAAGAAAACCGAGAAAGCAAATAAAAGGCATGTTGTTAGGGGATAGCATTAGAAGCATACGAGAGTAACAGAGAAAATCCAGGTATTAGAAGGAGATACTGGGAATAAATTTAAAATAAAGTGAAAAGACAGTCTAGAAAAAAACCCTGGGTGGAAAAATATCCATAGTGGCAAAACGATTAACAGGTTAGTTGAATCCAACTCTTCAGTGCAGTTGATTGTAGCCTTCAAATACACACCAGAGGCTTTAGTAGATGTTGAAAGATAATTCAGTCGCTTCAAAATTACTCTCACATTAGTCAATGATAAAAGAAAGAAAGGTTGGCCCAAAGGAAAGAAGTGAAGGCCAAAGAAAGCAACTACTGAGTCAGAATAAAATCTAAATGACCCTAAGATGTACTTTAATCAATTCCTGCAATGGAATATTCGAGGGTTTTCTGAGCACAGTGACGAGTTACGCTTCTTGATGAAAACATATAATCGGTTGGTGGTTGCTCTTCAGGAAACTAAATTTCCTGAAGGTACTGCCCGGCCACTGAAGGGTTACAAATGTGCCCATAAAGAACCTAGAGTTCTCCAGGGTGGGCGGAGCCACGGAGGAGTGGCCCTGTACACAATGGAGAACCTAGGAAATACTCAGATCAGACCGGCATCATTTCACGTTTGAAAATTTCAAAATTCAAGTTGTAGCAAACAATCTCCCAAAATAATGTTCATATGTAGAAATTTTCAACTTTTCCCACTTTTATAATGAGTTCCTAATTTTTATTTATGCTTTATTTTTCAATATGTTAACAGTTTTAGTCATTTTAGCATTTTTCCTCCGAAGGAAAGTAGCTATTGAGGTTGCACTCATGACAGAATTTTTGAAAAATTTCTTCGAATCTACACCAAAAATGACCCCAGTTAAAATTTATATAAATATATATATATATTTATATATATATATATATATATATATATATATATATATATATATATATATATATATAGTTACATATATATACATACTTGGTATATAGTATTCCCCCCATCAAACGATTGATCGAGTTCGTTAACCAACAAAATCGGCCTATCTGGAGGGGGGTTACTCCGGAGCCAAAGTAGTTATTTGCCAATAACAGTCGTAATTTTTGTTATATTTCAACAAAACTCGGTATTTGTTGTGATCAACTGAAGAGAAAAATGTGTTGTAAAAATAAACTAAATTGGTTCATAAGAAGGGGGGGGGGTTTACCCTGGAGCCAAAGTAGTTATTTGCCAGTACCAGTCGTAATTTTTATTATTTTTTATTTATCAAGTTCAGTAGACGAAAATGTGAAGCTTTGTGTATTTATTACTTAGTGTAGTACCCCACATACACAAAACTCTGGCAGGAAATTAATTACAATATTAATAATTGAAACATGTGCTCATAATAAATTCAAAAGAGTAGAACTATTTATGTTTTTACTTTATTTATCTATCTAGGTTATTTTAAGCAAATTATTCAGGAATGCACTCGAAAGTGCTTAGTTATGCAGCCCCTGCATGACGGAATTTTGTTCTTTCCATTAATAATAACAGACTTCCTACTTATTATTTATGCTTTTCTTTTCAATATTTTATAGTGTTTAAGGTATTTGTTTACTAAATATTTTCAATTTTTTATTACATATTTTATTATAAATAGTTAAATATATATGTATTTATGAATTTTATTTTACATGAACATCAGTTCGCTATTAATCACGTATAATAACAGTAATATTATTTACTTAAAGCTTTGAACAAAAACGTCAGTTTGTCAGCCTTTTCACATCTAATGAGGTAGTTTCTCATTTGACTGTGAACAAAACCAAGGGTTGAGAACATTCTTTCAACCCCTGCAGAAGTTGCCTTTCTTGTCATAAGCCATGGGTGTATATAAGGAGGGGGCCTCAGCCCCCCCCCCCTGATATTTTGATTTGACGGTAAAAACCTGTCGTAAAACCCTTAAAAATAAATTAAATAAGATCACTTAGCTCTTAAAAAATATTTTATTTTACATGTAATGCCTAAACATGTTTATGTTAGTTGCCTAAAACTATTCCAAGCTCTAAATTTTTAGTATTCCATACCCTGGAAATGGTCTCAGCTCCCCCCCCCCAAAATTTTCCCAGCCCCTGCCGAAATTATTTTCTATATAGGCCCATGTCATAAGCTGCTGTATTATTAACAGTTCTCGTGAGAAAATACAATATTTTTAAGGGTGACGAAGACTTCCACCAATTTAAAGCATTCACTTCGCCCACTACCTGCAAATCTCTTTTATCGTAAACTTAAAAGGTACAGATGCAGAATTAAAAACAAAGAAAGGGTCATAAAAGAAAAAAAAAAAAAAGAAGAAAAGTCTGACTTGCAGGAACTGCATCATCTTAGCGCGGTTCCATTCTTATCCCTAGTCTAATTTGGAAAGATTAAAATAGAAGCAGTTAATATTTTG